>OMNV01003855.1:4957-21092 GCA_900303265.1 Brotula barbata
TGGATGAATGTATGGATGCAGCTATGTGTATTTTATCTTTTGATGTTGTCTTTCAGTCCGTTGTATTTTGTGAGTAATAAAGGAGAAACCTGTCAATAGACCGGAACATAATGCTGCTGTGAGATAAGTCCTGCTTTCATTTCCATGGATATGAGGCTCACAAAAGAGACAATATTGTTGTTGTTTGATATGTTTGGTGTATTTCTCTTTGATATATGCTTATTCAAATATTGTTCGTCCATTTGAAATATGCGGGATGAATGGTTGACGTACGTATGAATTACAGCCGTCGGAGTGTAACTGGCCTCCATCAAGGTAAATGATGGATGACATGAGGCCTGTATGAGAGTGAACGGGTACATCTGTACACCCTGAAAGATAAGGAAACAAGGAAAAGATGGGTGGAAAATATATGTACTTACCTACTACATAATACAATACAAACTTAAGAGCAAAACAATATGAAACGTAAAGATATGTGATTCTCTGTGACAGGAAACAGTGAGAGAGAGGGAGAGAGAGAAGTAGAGTGAGAGAGTGAGTGGGTGAGAGAGTGAAAATGAGAGTGAGAGACAGAGAGAGAGAGGTAGGAGGATGATAAAACCGATGTCAGAATTGTCTTGTCTTACTGTCCTGCTGTGGAGAACAGCTGCATAGTAGATCATGTTACTGTGTGTGTGTGTGTGTGTGTGTGTGTGTGTGTATGACTTGGGGCCGTGTTGTCACATGCAGACTCCTTCACAGGCGACATCCCATTCCCACATTAACTTCACGTCCAAACGCAGACACTCCATCCATTATTTTCCCCCTTTTTGCGATCTTTTGCATACATTTAAACTTATTCTAATTAAGAGCAATTAAATGCCTAACCCCTCCCCCTCGCCCTCTCCCCGCCACGCTCCTTTCCTTCATACACGACTGTATGGCGGTAATTAAGAGCGTGTTGTTTTACACGCCACTGCTAATCCTGCAGAGTCAACTCAGTCCACTGTGTTAGCAGATTAGTACTCACGGCATGGGCTCTTGTTATCACATGTGCGTGCTCACACATAGGCATTTATGTGCTAATTTGCAACTGCTTCAGTGACACTGTCAGGCATCTTCTTTTTTTTTCTTTTTTCTTAGTGTGTCTGAAATTAGATTACCCCGACTGGGCAATTTAGAATGACAAGTGTTCCCTAAATCATTTTGAGTATATCCGCCGAGCGTGATGTACGCCCGAGTGTGTGTCGTTAATTCGTGTGTGAATCGGAGGTTGTGTTGGACGCTCGAGGGTCTTTCCTCCGTCTCTGCATTGAAATGGATGAAATTCGCACACGGTGCAGGCGGGGCGGCTCCATGGGGGCCCGTGGTCTGACAGGGGGGCCCCCGTCGTCCGTTGTGCTGCTGTGTACTGTATGGTGATTAAAGTTGGGAGGAGATTGTGGAGAATTTTGCACAATCCACGAGTCTCCACATTCCATTTTAAAGTTACCGTCTCTAAGATTGAGTCCTCCTGATTAGCTGTCAGTCCAGGTTCTAATTCCTCAGCTGGATCCCTGCCAAGCCGCTTTTTTTCCCCTTTTTTTTTTTTTTTTTTTTTTTTTTTTAAAGCCGTGTCACCGCTGTGCAGCAGGAGTGTGTGCAGTATTTTGTGATTCTTTTTTTCGTCTGCGACTACGCGTCTGACATCTATCGCAGCTGATTATCAGTTGTTCCGCCGCGTTGTGACAAAAGCGCTTTGCGAGCGTGCGTTCGGTGTAATAGTGTTGGATATTTAATTGAATTGAAATAGAAATTACACATTGGCCTTGTGTGATTACAAAAATAAAACGCAGACATTAGTCTTTGTTTGGAAGCTAAATAATTCATGTGCCGACCCGAGGCAATTTCTCCATTTACAGGTGGTTATCTCTGTTCCATCAACCAGAATCAGTCAAGAAAATGGCTCCTTTCACCGCCGCGCAGGCCTTAAATTTGAGTGCGGCACGCTCATTATCCTCTCTGTCATTTCAGCCGCCATCCGATTGTACGCCCTCCCTCTCAGAGGATTCTTGTAAATGTGATTTTCACATACGTCCCCCTGAGAAACATACAGGACTATGGGCACTTTGGGGTAATCCTACATCTGAGGCACATCTGTCTCTCAGCAGCCTGTGAGGATGTGGAGTGACGGGAATTGCATAGATTTCTTTTCTTCCAAATTAGAATGCCATCATTTAGAGATGTGCCAGTTTTTTGTTTTTTTTTAAGACGGCTGAATTTTAAAGCTCTGGTAATAAGTACAACAAATTCTAAGGTTAAACACATTTAACTTGCTTAGACGTTTATAATTTTGTTCGCATTGCAACTGTAGTAGGCGTTACGTCTTAAACTAAGTTTTCACTCATCTCACGAGGTAAAACAGCGATGAACGTGTGTGTTTTTTACGGTAATTAAGCCTGATTGTTGGCAGGTTGCGTTGTGGTTCGATTGTTCGTGACGCAGCTGTTACAGATGTTCCCGCTCCTCTCAGTTAGGTGGCGCTCCTTGAGAAGTCTTGGGTAACCCTGCTTAATATGTGATGAGGAGGGTAATAAAGTTGAGACTGATGAAGGTGATGGATGATTTATCCTCCTTCATCCCTCTTCCTCCTCTTGAAATGCAGGCTGCTGCCTTCGTAAAGTGAGGTGATTTATATTTTATGCCTTCAGATTATTACAGGTGAAATGATTTACAGACTGCTCGTAATTGCAAAAACCAACAAAAAGACGTGTCTACACCCTTTTGCAGTGGTGGATAAAGTACCTCAAAGTTGTACCTGAGTAAAATAACAGATATTTTATTTAAAAGTGACTTAGCTCCAAGCAAATCTAATCCATCAGGGGACATATTTGAGTAGAATTAATTAAACTACTGATGTTCATGTGACTTAAGTATCAAAAGTATTTTTTGTGTAAAAACTCTACTTAACTGTTGAAAGTCAAAGTATTTCTGTTTCTCTCGGTGTTAGCTGGTCTTCAGATTAACTAGATTATAATCCTGTCCTCCTCCTGTCTTTAAAGATAGATATGGATCAGATCTTCAGTTTTAATCTTTGGAGGACTCACTCAGTGACTTGGTCTGTCCAGAGTCCTCTATGTAGAGTTCACATTTATTGAGAGTCAATCTATCACAAACAGGAAGAGGTCAAACCAAACAAACTCAACTCTACGTACAGACGTTGGCGTTTTTACCAACATCACACCAAACATCGCCATCAAACCGTTTGGGTTCAGTCTGATGTCTCCACGTCTGAACAGTGAAAACCTGTATGATTTTAGATTTTCTCCTGTAAACCCTAACAATCCTCCTCTCACGTGAGCGTCGTTATCGTCACGGCGAATCTGTGGTCACTCACCTTTCCTCTCCTTTCTGTTGATTTCCTGTACAGATATTAATCTCGTGCTCCCCCAGAAACCAGTGTCAATAAGAATGTCAGCCAAATTCCTAAAATGTAAATTGAAAGTGCTCTCGTAGATGCAGCAATTACAGAGGTCTAATTTTCCTGATTTGTAGCTGCACTCTACCCTCTGTGCCGGAGCCCAGGGAATAATCTGACAAATAATGTGCTACATAATGCCACTTCTGTTTTCTGCAGGGGGCACTACTGTAGGACAGGGAAGAGATTAGGTGCTTGTAATTGTCTGTATGGGTTGCATATGTGTGTGTGTGTGTATGTGTGTGCCTGCTTGTGTGTGAGAGAAAGAGAGAGTGGCTTCCAATCTTTAATTCTCAACTTGTCTCTCTTTAATCAGATGAACTGACTTCCTCTGCTTCAGACAGGAAATCAATCACAATAAAGCACACCAATCACTAGCCCTGTCTGGGTGACCCGCTCAAATGTGTGTGCGTGTGTGTGTGTGTGTGTGTGTGTGTGTGTGTGTTACATATGCCTGCATCCTGACATATGCTTGTGTATGTGTTTGAGCAATGATTGGGGTGAGTGGGGGATAAAAAGAAAACATATTCAGACGCCGCCTATTGATCTGTTTGACAGTCTTCTCATGTCTTTAACACACTGCAGGACTGCACAATCACTCACATTGATAGCAGGAGAGAGAGGGAGTGGTGCGATGGGGAAGGACTCAATAAACTGTGCATATATCAAAAACTAGAGGAAAAGATGGAATGGGAAGAGCGGAGGTAAAGTAGCAGTGAAGGATGAAATGGAATAGAATAGAAAAAAAGGAGGAAGAGGAGGAGGAATGAGGAGAAAGAGGAAAAAGAAGCTGAAAAGCGGGTGCACGGGCTGTGGAAAACAAATCACGCAGTTGTTGCTGCGACGTCTGCCCGACGTACGCAGCAGCAGCAGCAAGCGTGGGTATGTGGATCGCTCGTGTGTGTGTGTGTGTGCGCACACATGCACAAACACAGGTGCACATACACACTTTAATCGCATATTTGTATTGATTCACAAGACAGTGAAGATGGGAGGAAAGATGAGACTGTGTGTGTTTGTGTCTGAGAGAGAGAGAGAAGGAGGAAGAAGAGCAAAAAGTATCTCTGTGATGTGCTCAGCATATTAGAGGAGCTGCAGTGGTTGAACAGCAGAGGTCTAACAACACACAGGCTTTTGTTTGATCCATACACGTGTGCACTGACCCCACACAGACACACACACATTTGCAATTACACACAGTCAAACCGACACACACACACACACACACACACACACACACACATTAATTGATCCCACTGCAGCAAAAGCCAGCAAAGAGGCCAGACATGTAGAAGCCACCCCGTGGCCTCTACCCACACACACAAATAAAGAGACCTCTCTCACCACATTACAGCAATCTACACTTCAATTAGAGAGCAGCTACAGAAACAACAGCTGCAGGGCTGAGAAAAACCTGAGTGAGGAAGACGACCCGCAGCCAAGAGTAGAACAGAGGTGCCGGCTGTCGTGTGGCGTCGCTGATAACTTTGGGTTTAATTGAAAATATGCTGTGCGAGGTGCAACCAAAGCAGGTGTACATACTTCCTGTTATCAGTTACCGTCGGAAAGGTTCAAAAGTATGATTAACCTCAATACAACAGAGGAGGGAAACAAAAGTAAAAGTGACATTTTCACCGTCTCTCCTCTGGCTTCTGTTATCGATGCGACTGGACTGTAATCATCTTATTACCAAACCGGGGTAGAGAGAAAAGTTTTTTGTTTTTTTTAAACAACGTCAATGTGGTGCCATTATTGTCTAATAATTTACACCTTTTATTGTCATCATTATTTATGTCATTGTGTCCTTATGTGTAAGCTGTTTTTGTCCAATGAGGTGTTATTACATTGTTACTTGCGTGACAGCTGTTAAAACATTCGTGGACGGTCATCCCTGAATCTGCTCATTTAATGCGTTCTTCACTGTCTTTGTGCACGTAATGCCCCAATCTCATAACTCCTAACTGACGTGGAGGACCTCTCCACCTCTCTTAAATAATGAAGGAGCTGAAACCGCCTCTTACGCTCATTTAGGCGTGACTCTTCATCTTAATTAGAAGAGCAGGAGCAAATTTCTGTCATTGAAGTCTGAGTCTTTTCTCCGAGCGGCCTTCCACGTAGCCGCCCAGGCCGTACATCACATCCTTGTGACGTGCGGTACACTTAAGTAGGCGTGACAACTCGGTCCTACTGTAACTTACATATTGTCCCTGGAGTCAAATCACCAACAGGACAAGTAAAGTACCCGTAATCCTTGACAGGCCGTGATATATTGAAATCAATCATTCCAGGGTGTCGCTAAAGTTTACAGACTTGGAGGAGTTTAACCATTAAAGCGTTAGATGGACCTTGAAGCCTGGTACTCGGTGTACAAACTTAAAAGTCACCATTTAAACTTTGTGTGTGTGAATGACAATATTTTTTAGATTTTTTCATCTCATAAATCTCAGACTTTATAATCTCAGAGAAATTGGCTTTGTTTGTTTGTTTTTTTGTTGTTTTTTTTTTACCAACCGTAGGTGTAAAAAGAAAAAATAAATTAAAAAAACGCGAAAAAAACAAAAGAGTGCACAGAAAACTGAAAAGGACGAAATAGAAACCTGAGCGTAGGAAAGGCAGGGAGAGGTGCAGCATTTGCTCATCGGGGTGCATGTACCTTACCTCTGATTTACCGCTTAAATTTAAGGTTAAATAGTGACTTTTAAGTCGTTGAATGGAGGTCGCTGTGACTCATTACCTTTTCAGCCATGCAATTATATTGAAATATGTTAATTGTGAAATTGTATTAAGTGTTATTACTGCCCGTGATATTTGTGATTAAATATAAAGACAGCTGGTCATAACTCTGAAACTGAAAAGACTTTTGGCTCTCACATAAAAGGAGCGCAGGTAAAATTATAAAACAGCCACAATCCCACTGAAAAGGTAGAGACAGGACTCCAAAAACTTCAATTTACTGCTGCGATATTAAAGTTGATCTTGCCACAGATTGTTGCTGTAAACAGTGAATTATTCATAATGAATCATGAAGAAGTTGCTCTTCTCCCGAGGAAATGGAAAAGCAATCAAGGATTTAATGTAAAAGCAGTTTCTCTCTAATTAGGAATTGTCAACTCCCTCCTTCCGTCCCCAGGCCTCATTGGTGATAACTTCCACTGTTGACCTGGGACGGCTGGAGACCGTCATGAGACTCCAATAAACATGGCGGGGTTCACCTATTAGCAAGGAGCTCTACCGGGAGGAGCGTTTTCATTTTTAGCTCACAGCTGCACTCAGGGAAGCCTTTCATAAAACCCAATAAAGAAAAGAAATATTTAAACCAGTGGGATGGAACCTGGGATCTGGGTGATCTTCTTACCCACGTGGGCCCACGGACCTCCGTCATGACTCAGAATCAGCCTGTAGAACTCGGGAGAGATCGGGAGAGTTCATTTCTATAACCACATTCATTAAGTGTTTTAGAAGATTGAATTTAGAGATTAAAATCACCGACTACGAATAAATAAAATTGAAAGACAATTAAAGGGGAAACGTAAGAGTGAAAAATGTTTCAGATGAGATCAAAGCGATGAAACAACCCCTTTAAATTCTGATATACAGTTTAGAAAATTTGAATCCAGGACTTCTCTTCAACACTGAAGTACCTGCCAGTCACCAACACGTATGATTATTTATTTATTTGTTGTTTTTTTTGTTTGTCTGTCTGTCTGTTTGTTTGCCGTTAAGTCATATTTTAACCGCCTCTGTCAGCGTGATACTTTCTTTTCTTTTTCAGTGATTCTCTGATCTGATTTGAATTATTAGCCCATTCGGCTGATTATTGAAATATTGTCTTTTGATGTGCGCTCACACACATTCTGGCAGCGTTCGGCCGATTCCCACGCGTCAACCCACACCCACACACTTCCATCCTTAAAATCTGTCACTCTAAAGTGAGGCCCCCTGTGTCAGCTGACATGAAGATTTTGTTTTTCCATCGGTGGAAGCTGCGTAAAGCACAGCTCTTAAATATGCAGAGATTAATATGCCGATTTCAGTTCATTCTGCTAACCACAGGTTATTATTACCTCATTCATCCAGACTACAATTACCTTATAAACAGATCCGCTCGGAGAGCGTCGGCTACCTCAAATGGCCTCCTCAAGCATTTAAAATTGGAAGCCTGCGTGTTACAAAAGAGAAAGGCCCTGTTCTGTGGGTAACACAGAGGCTAAACCTCTCAGAGTTTCTAGCAATGTCAGACAGTGGAAGGATTTTATTCTGTCGTCTATTTTTAAGAAAAATATCGAGTCCAACCTGCTCATCCTCTTATGTAAAGACACAAGGCAGCGGGAGAGAGAGTGGAGCGGTGAATAACCAAATGACAGGATTTATAGGAAACGCACATCATAGGTGGAATGAGCGACTTTCAGACACGTCTTCCAGGAAACAGGAACTTTTCAAAGGCGGGTCCTCTCTGAACGGCTCGGCGGAGCTCGGCCCATCGAACATCCCAAACCAAAGCATTGTCCTTTAAGAGACTCGGCAAAACGGGATTATAGCACAGATGTGGGACCTTTCAATTGGTGTTCATCTTTACAGATCAACTGTTCCGCAGCCAAGCTATTGAGCCATTGATTTCTCCGTCTATTTACTGGTACGGAGGTACCAGATGATACAGTTACCGTGCATCTTTCATTATCATCGACCAGAGAACCATGACACAGACACGGTGACTCTACAGCACGGCGGATGCTATCGGAAGGCCCCTAATAAGAATTTCTAGACTCAGGGCTACCAATCTGAGCGAGATCCAAGGAAACAAATTCATCCTCGGGCTCTGAGCCAACTTTAGCACGCACACAAAATATAACTTTGTGCTGAAGTTGTGAAGAAAATGAAAAGAGCGATTGGAAATGCCTCTGGAAGCTAAATAATTACTGTGTTGGGGGTGTGCAGACTTGAAGCCTTTAGGTTTTGATGTTTCCTAATGAACCATTTACATAAAAGACACGCGGAAAACAATGGGAAAATGCTGACAAAGGAATCAGTGGGAGAAGAAGAGAGCAAGTGGGGAAAGTGTGGTCAGGGAGTCAGTGAAAGCCTGCTGTGAGAAGCAATTTAGCCAACGTGAGAGTGGATGAAAGCACAATCTCAGCGGACAATAAGATGAACGCTTTGGGTAGGCTATTTATTCGCATGCGCGCGCGTGTGTGTGTGTGTGTTTTAGTAAGACAGCAAACTAAATTAGCAAAAGCATCCATATATGACTAAAGTCTGCACGCCGATTGTCTGTGCAGACCCGCGTGTGCGTACGCGACATCATAACGCTTTGCGTCCTCTTCGATGGAACAAATGGTTGCGGACCGGTAAACAAAAGATGACTAACATATGCGGCTTCTGTCAATGATATCTGTCGAAACGTGGAATGATGATTTGGCAACCTCGAACTCAGAATAAACACATCAACATCATGGTGGTTTGTGGGTGAGTGTATGTGCGTGTGTATCATCCTGCCAAGAGAAGAGACAAGCGGAGCGGCGGATGAGGATTTCAGTGGCTGAGGAGGATGATAACATACGGAGCACTTTGCTTCAGCAGTTGCTGCTTTGTTCATTTAGAGCTTTAGACTTCTGTATTTGCAGCCTTGCACACTGTAGAGTGCTCTACTTGTGCACGTGTGCGTGTGTGTGTTTGATCTACAGCTCCGAGAGGCAGAAATCCATGAGATCAATTGACAGTCCTCTTGATTAAAGCCAGCTGTTTCTCATCGTGAAACCAAAATCCCAAGGACACACACGCGCACGCATCGATTTTTCATCAAAAAGGTCACATATATTCCTTGACGAATGGATGAAAAGTGCCTTAAAATGCAGCAGGAAGACAATGAAATACAGAATTTATGTTTTGCATTTACATACACAATTGAAATGCATTGATGATAAACGCCGCCCATCCCTGCATATCCTCTTCATTCCTCCTCCTTCCACCGTTTTGTTACAATTCTCCTTTCTGACTTCTTCTCTCCTTCCTCCCAACCAGCTCCGATTCCCTGCTCACAAATCCCTTTATTAAATCAAATCCCTGGGCTCGTGGAAGCTGCAATACAACCAAGGACCGGCTAAACTCCCCGAAGGTCACATAAGCTCTGTTCATTCCTGTTTACCACTGCATGCCTGATTATTTCCGTGTGTGTTTTTGCTGCACACAATCCATCCGAGTTTCCCATGGCACCACCATACTATTTAGCCAAAGAGGAGTGTGTGTGTGTGTGTTTGTGTGTTTGTGTGTGTGTTTATATTTCTGTGAGGAGATATATACAGCCTTAGAACAGATTAAGGCCGCACAGTATGTTGGACGGGGAAATAAGAGGAGAGTGAATGAGATGCACAAAATCCTAAAATCCTAAGGTGCCAAATGTCTTGCAGTGATTCTGAGTGCTGTGTGTGTGTGTGTGTGTGTGTGTGTGTGTGTGTCTGCACGTGCATAACACCATATGCTGGCATGAGTGTGAAAGCAGAATGGTTTTAATATGCTCCGTGTCATATTTTGCCCCGTTCCTCCTCTGTTTTCCCATCCTCCCCTACTTCTCCCCCTTTTGTTGTCTTTCCGCACCCTCTCCCTCCTTCCCTTCCTCCCTCATTTTCTTTTCATCCTTTTGTTCAGTTCTCAGGCCCCAGGGTGGAAGTAGGGGTGTCTCATTACTTTATCTTAGACATTAGTAAGTGCACACACACACACACACACACACATCTGTCCTGATGCCTGAAGGCTAGTTGTCTTTTATTGAGACTAATGGTGAAATTACACAGGCCACTGCTCTAAACAATAGTCTTCACTCACACCGATCTGGGTCGATGGTATGAAGATGGGTGGCCAACCGAGTGTGTTAGAAATGGCGCTCAGGGGTGTCCGTGGGTGGTGAGGGTGCTGGCGAGGTTTAGGGGGGTGGGCCGAGGGAACATATGGAATATAAAGAGACGATCTGAGAGAGACGACAGAGTTTTAAACGAACCAGAAGTCAGACAAATGAAGACGAGGGTGAAGTACTCAAGAGTTCAGCTTTCTCCTGATCTGAATCACTTCCGAGCACGGTGCCATCAGCATCCCACACTGGTACCCTCAAGCATCCTAACAGTCGGTGCAGAAGGGGGAGAGGAAGTGATACGCTCCATGGAGGCACTGAAAGACTCATCGTTTCCTGCTAAGACCCTCAGCCTCTCTCTTCTCAAAGACGTAGAGTTTGCTGCATGTTTATTTAGCGAGTGAGCACGAACGAGAGAGAGAGAAAGAGAGAGAGAGAGAAAGAGAGTGGTGCTGTTTGGTGTGTTTATTCCCTGCCCTTCTCTCAAAGGGAGGAGTGCAGACAGGGAGGGAGGTGTGTATGCAGTGGGTGGGCAATAGACACATTAAAAAAAGGGAAGTGACAGAGCGAAAGAAAGGAAGAGAGAGAGAGAGAGAGAAGTGTCAAGGGAAAGAGAGCCTGGCGGAGTGCAAAGAAGGCACGAACGATGATGTGGTTTGTGGCTGTGTTTATCCAGCGTCTGTGTGTGTTTTGTTCCGACGTGTTGTTGTTCTTCCCGTTGGCCTGACTGTCTTCCTTCCTGTGTGTCTATTAGTCTTCCATTGTTTCATATTTTCTTCCATTCTTTCAGCTGCTTGTCTAACTTTAAGTATATTTTTCAGTTTAGTGCCCACTGTGAATAATAAACGTCAGTCGGCCGTTATTTGAAAGGTTTGACAATAAGGACTTACTCGACTTGAACTCTGTCTCTCCTGATGGAGGTCAGGTCGTCCATGAGGCTCCTCCTTTTAGATGATTCCTTGCTCTTGATCCTCCACTTGGTGGTCCGTCCGGGTGGATCCAACGGTGGTGGATTCCTCATGCTGATATGAATCCAATGCCCAGCAGCGTTTAAGTCTTCCAATCCAATCAGTGTGTTGAGCTCCGAATCAATGGGCGTCAATCATCTGCTGAACAAACCTGATCGCATTCTGTCAGTAAGGGATGATTTTTTTATTCCTATTGGAAATTTTTTTGGATGAAATCCAAGAACTTCAAGGACTTTGTCATTGTGCAAGTGCAACAAAATTTCATCTGCAAAGTGATGCTTCGTATTAAAACTTATTAAAACACAAATTTACATGGAATAATTAAGAGTAATTCACGAGTGGTGAAGAGCAACAAGAGATTCTTCACGTTCTAAGCTGCTAAATAACCTAAAAATAAAACTAATGTTACAAAAACATTTAGTGGAGGAAAATATAATCAGTGAAAATGGTTAATAATTGACATTTAAATACGTAGAGCGTGGACAGACCTACACCATCATACACACTATCTCATCTATTCCTTTCAGAGTTTTGTGGATCTGGGGAAATGTGTGTGACATTTAAAGCAGATATAATAAGAATCATAATAGTAGCAATAAGAAGAAGAACACAGAGATGTATTCATATGGACCCTCTCTCAACTAAAGATTGATTTCCAGATCCGCTACAATAAAAGGAACAGAACTACAATACCGACATTAAAAGCAGAATTATAAAACGATACACGTGACAAAAGGATAAGGTTAGCCAATGTGTGGCAATTAGCCGTTAGCAGCAATATAAGCGAGATCAGAAACAACGGATCAAGAAATCTGCCAAATTAGCAGCAAGGGAAGAGGACAAACATCAGAGGAACGGAATGTTTTTAACCTTTCACACTGAGGTCTCAGTGAAGGACTCGCGATGCGTGACAGATACCACAGCTCACCATGAGGTCTACACGAGCTCAGACTGGGACACTGACGTTCTGGGTCCTGGATTTAATGCCTCTCTCCAGCATGTCTAGCAGGGCCACATACCATCCTGGTCCTGTATCTGCTGAATGTTGCAGAGGTTCTCTGCTGTCCAACGGGGCATCAGACCGGATACTTGACAATGCAGCATTCCCAATTATCCCTCCAATGCGTTCATCCAGCGCTGTGGCTGTTCCGCTCTCCTGCTCCCCTCCAGTCGACCTCGGGCTGCGCTTGGCAGCTGAGAGATGTTTTTTTTTTTCCTTTTTGTTTTTTTTTGCCTCCAGTTTGAGGTCAAACCACTCTTTTTAACCTCAGCACATGTGTGTGTTTTTCTTGATCCACTGCATTTACAGCTCAGGTGACCTCCTCCCGAGCTTTCTCTTTGTTTATTCCCTTTCAACCGCTGCTGACATTTGAAAATAGAATGTTTGTTCTCAGTTAAACGTCAGTCAGAAAAGGCTCAACTTTCTGTCTTTTTTTTTTTTGCTGGTACATAAATGTGCTGTCATATGGAGTTTTTGGGGCGTTTCCTTTTGCAAACCGCCAATTAGTAAACACGTAACTTGATAAATGCGGCCCATTAACTTTATGGATGATGTGTTATGGTACAGCCGCGTCTTCATCTAATTGGCAGAGCTTTGAAGAATGTAAAAATCCACCCCATCATCTTCCTCCTGGCAGGAGGGTAAATAATGTAGGATTGCCATTCACACACGCTCCACTCAGCTGACAGTCTCACTTTCAGCTCTTTATTAGCAGCCATTAGTGTGACTTTACTGCTGAGTTTGCAGTCGGGCTTTTTTCTCCTTGAGTCATTTTGAGTACAAAAATGTAATCCTTTGACAAAAAGTCGGGCTGTTCATCTTATTGTTAACGTCAGCGTTGGCTGCAGATGACACCTCAGGCTTTGTAGTGCCAAGTGTAGCGTTGCTAATGCTCACGACAACGTTAACATCCTGATGCTGACGGAGAGCATATTCATGTGATGGAGGCTGGGTCGGACGCTTAAGTATGTTTTGGCAGATTTTGCACTCTGGTGGAGTAAAGATGTTTTTGCACAATTTTACTCAGCTACACATCTGAAAATCTCTACTTTTCCTCGACTCCTTCAGTCCAGTCTGGTTTGTTGTTGGTTCCAAACTGAGCTGTAAAATGTTTGAAGTTTTCAGTGTTCAGACTGAAACCAAACGGTCTGCTGGTGATGTTCGGTGTGATGTTGATAAAAATGCCAACATCTGTCCGTAGAGTTGAGTTTCTTTGGTTGGACTTCTTCCTGTTTGTGATGGATTGAATCTAAATAAATATGAACTCTACATAGAGGACTCTGGACAGTCCAATTCACCGAATGAGTCCTCCAAAGATTAAACTGAAGAGCTGATCCATATTTATCTTTAAAGACAGGAGGAGGACAGAACAGGATTATAATCCAGTTAATCTGACACTGAGAAGAACTGAAATACTTTGACTTTCAAGACTTATGTACAGTTATTACCCCAAAAAATACTTTTGATACTTAAGTCGAATGAACATCAGCAGCTAAAGGTCTTTTACTCAAGTACACATTATTATGGGTCTGTTTTAGTTCATTTTTACACACTCAAGAAGTACTTTGAGGTACTTGAGTCTCTCCTCCTGCATCTCTTCTTTTCTCACTTCTGTTCATTTTGCCCTTCTTCCTCTTTCGTACATGTACATCACAATAGAGAAAAACTCTGAGATAAGACTCAGTGTGACAATCACCTGTCACTACTTGTAGTCGCCGTGACAACCTTCCGTCTGTCAAACGTTACACTTGTCCCATCTGTTGCTGCGCGTCTGATGATGTTCCGTGTCACGCGCCAGCTTTAGCTTGTCACAAACCGTCTTTATCTCAGCCTGTTGTTCCTCTGTGGTCTTCTGCCTGGCTGTCAATCACACTGTCAGTCTGTTAGTTTGTCCCCATGCCATCACGGTGACGTCCTGATCCATCATTCAGCTACTTGATTAGTTGAGTCTATTTCAAATGCCACCGTTGCGCTAACACGTTTGCAACATTGATTGACGTCATATGATGAACCTGTTCAACGGTGACACATTGAAGGCTTGATCTCCGGGGCGGTTCGGTAAATGATGGAAATGAGCAGAGGGGGAAACTTAGTTCTCTCTCTCTCTCTCTCTCTCTCTCTCTCTCCCTCTCCCTCCCTCTCTCTCTCTCTCTCTCTCTCTCGCTGTGTCTTTTTTTAATCTAACTTTGCATGTCAAAACGTCAATTCTGTACCGAGGGGATGTGACAAGCCTGAGGGCCCCGGGGGGGACGGCTCTGAACGGAGGGCCATGGTGCAAATTGATTTTGATTTTCCTCCAAATCAGTCAAAGTGTTTAGCCCTAATGTGAACTGATCAGAGAGCCAAGACAGGACGAGGAGAGCGGGACAGTAACTGGAGAGGTCGGCACTCGACAGCCAGTGCTGTTCACACGCCTACAGACCGAGGGTTGCTGTGGTTAACTCAGACCGGAACTACAAACAAAATAAAGGCTGGAGTCAGGGCTGAGAACTAAAACAGCGCTCTAAATGAGCGGGAGAAAAATTTGAATAATTAGTGAAAACAAAAATCAGTGCTTCGCCTGGAGAAGTCAAGTCTTCTCTCTCCCAGTCTCTCTTTCTCTTCCACAATTATTCCATTTCTTTATAGTGATTTTTTGCTCAGATTAACAAGAGAGAGGAGAGAGTGAGAGAGAGAGAGAGAGAGAGACTGTACCTTGAGGCTGTCAGCTGTCAAACCATCTCATGTAATTATTACCGTGTTCAGTTTTATTTTGAACTCTATTTGATGGCGAGATTAATGGAAGAATCACTAATGGAGCTGTCTAACAAAGTTATCGTCATTCGAGCTAAAGTTAGACACACAGAATACCTGTGTAGGTGTCACACGCAGCGTTAAAATCCCTTCATCGGAGAAGAAATTCAACGTAACGTTATTATCCACAGTATTACTGCCTATCTGTCTTTATCTATAGATACTATATATATATATACTATATGTGATGGTCTCTGTACTGTATATATATATATATATACAGTATATATATATTTGTAAATGGTTTTTCTGATGAAAAACTTAGATAAATGGACAATTAGGCCAAAGCTACATTTTATTTTTGTAGATTGTTAATGGTGCAATGTTCAATAAATGGGTCACCAAATAAAATAAAATAAAATAAAATAAAATAAAATAGAATAAAAAATAAAATAAAATAAAATAAAATAAAACAAAACAAAACAAAACAAAATTAAATTAAATTAAATTAAATTAAATTAAATTAAAAACAAAACAGCATTCCCAGAGATATGATGCAGAATATAAAGCTGTAAAAAAACTGCGTGCACTCTCAATAGCTGTGCTTACAAAGCCTATAAACCTGGGACCCATTTGTAAACTATGTGAATTGTTTATCAGGCTTGGATCTACAGCTGATCTGTCTCACACATGTTACAATAAACAGATGCACAACTTTCCAGGCTGTTGTTCTGATTTGTTGTTTGTGGAACGTATACGTGTGTCACGTGACAGCTGTTTGTTGTACTGTGCCGACTGATAAATGGAAAATTCAAATAAAGAGCTTCAAAATTCCCAATAAATTCTGCTGTTAAAGGAAACTGACATGTTGGGAGTTATTTGCTTTTCACTCAGCAGCTCCTTCTGGAACACGTGCTCACTTCCTGTTTTGTGCCATAAAGCAATACATCTGTTTGATGTACCCAAAGTAGTAAACGTTAGCTTTAGATGCCTTGCCAAATGGATGCTAATGTCACAGATGTACCATAAAATGCTGCTATAAGATGCTGCTCTGCTGCTTCTTTAAATCTTCTGGTGAGCCGTCACATAAAAGCATCAATCTCACAGCACTTTATCAGAAAATGTAAAGCCGCAGTTTAAAAAGCACACATTAA
>OMNV01003856.1:2337-23616 GCA_900303265.1 Brotula barbata
TCTGGACAAAATGTTCTCTTAATGTAAAGTGGATGTCAACCATGTAAAGGGTTGAACTTAAAGGAAACAGAAGTGAAAATGCAGTTGACAGAGAGGCAATAACTGCCACTATACACGCTCTGAGAACATTTAATGTTTGTACTGTTTTCTCCTGTGAAGTACGTGCCTAATCTACTTGAGCAAAACTAACGCAGCATATAAAAGTAGAAAGGTCTTTTACAGTTCTTCGAGCAGCCTCTGTCATGTCAAGGTTCAGAGACTGCACCCACATCCTTTTTCTACAATGCGGTGCATAAACCCAAAGAAATCCTCCAGTTTCCCCACATGAGCAGCAGATTCAATAGTCAAGTCTTTAAAGAAAATGAAAAAAGCAAATCCTCTTAAAGCGTGTGTCATATTCGCTTCACGCTGACACACACACGCAGCTGTTTAGCACAGGCTTGGAGCAAAGATACACATCTGCCATCAGGGGATGACCTGTATACTTACCCGAGATATCCTTCTAATTGGCTTCTGTGAAATAATTATTACGTAATCGCTTTCGATTCTAATTAAACATAAATATGTGTGTTTACTGCGAGCTGTGCTGTAACAGGAGGTGGGGGAGGGGACGTGTTTTAATGACACACGCAGACATGTCGAGCTTGAACAATGAGGGTGTGTTTAATAGGCATCTTCAGACACCTTAACCTTGTTTACTGTCATTACTTTTATACACAGGAGCACGTATGATTAGTTGGTGTGGCGTTTGAAAATATTTCCCGTTTAAATAAGTTAAAACATGATGAACATCTGTTCGTGGATGTTCAGAAATAAATACGACAGATGTACACACGTTTTCCTTTACAGTGCCACTCGAACGTGTACCAATGGTGACACAGCAGGTGTGCCGTGACAGAAAAACAGAACGTGAAATGGAATATAAATTTTACACTATACAATGGCGTGCAAGAACATTTCAGCGCTGCAAACCGACACCCGCCACTTCCTGTATTATTTGGTCATCCGAGTAATCTCCTCTATCACGAAGCCTGGCTTCCACGTCGACAACAACCGACAGCAGTTTACATTACGCCCATATTTAGAAACCTTAATCCAGGCTTTTGTGATATTCACGGTTACACTTTTATAGAAATAAACTCTGGGACCTCTGGCAGTGAGAACACAGTACAGGCTCTGCCTCGCAGGTGTTTCTTGCTTTCTTCTTCCAGCTGCTGTCATTCAGTTCTCTTTTTACATCTCTGCTCGTCTCCTCTCTTGGCTCAGGCCAGGGCCATTCGCTGCGGATGTTCTAGGTTGGCACGAAACTTATCAAGAAAACGCGAAGCCAATTCGTCATCCACCAGTCGTCCATCGCTGGACAGGGTGACGGTCATGAGCTCTTGGGTTCGCGGGGTGTGGTCTGTCTTGCACAGCTGCAGCACAGGCCGAGAGGTCCCGACGGCGAGGATGCACGCCTGAGGAGGGTTGATGACTGCGCTGAAGCCGCTGATACCGAACATTCCAAGGTTAGATATACTGCCACCAAGACAAATGGAGAAGAAGGGCGGGAGGAGGGGATGGATGAAGAGACGGCACACATTGCATCATTAGTCAACCTCAGCAGGGGAGAAAATGCATAAAATTAACGGCGTGGACATAATGTGAGAGCTTCTGTAACCATCTCCCTCATGCAAATTTGAGGAAAAGGGACCTCAGCAATTAGCGTAAGTGGAGAAATATGAGGAGGTGAATTAAGTGAATAGATATAATTGCTTGTTAACATCTTCCTGTTCTGCGCTGTATATAAAAACGGAGCACTGATCAGTGAAGATTAACATAAAGGCGGCAGCCTCCAAAATCTCCGTGTGGAGTGAGTAATAGTGACCTGGAGGGCAGTTTTCCTGTTTGCCTTAATGAGAATTTTAGCTCAAGGGGGGGAAGGAAAAACGAATATAGGAAGGGCGTACACATATAAACCTCAGGAGGATAAAGAGAGAGCCGCATCTCCACCGGAATTCATCGCCCGTGCCTGACACAGAAACCTCATTTATGTCTAAATGACACCATTAATTCTAATGAGTTGTAAAGCTTCCCTTCCACTTTTCTGCAATTGATAGTGCAGTAAGTGATAGCCCTAGTCACCCAAGAACACATTTAGTTCGGGACCCAATGTAGAATATGCATAATGTACGCACTATCTGTGAAATCTGATTTAAGTCGTAATAGTGGAAATTTATCATCACTGTGTTATCGGGAAAGTACAGCTAGAAAGGAAATCACGTACTTACTTTGAGACAGAATTCAATACGTTGCCTAATATCCTCCCACACAGAAAGTTTTGTTTATGACATTGTTATAGTGATGACTGAGGAGGAAATATTGCCAAGCATCATTAGGTTTTATAATGGTATCAATTCCTGCACTTATTTGCTCCCTTTGAGGAGATAATAGTGTGTGTCTTAGGTTTACCTGAATGAGCCTCCCTGATACTCCTCTGGGAGAAGCTTTCCATCGCGTGCTTTCTTGGCCAAAGCCTGTGGACGAGACATAAACATTCACTGACTGCAGCTAAACACACAAAAGAAAGGATCTGTGCACGACACTGGATAGAAAAAAAATAGAGGTTACTTTGAATACACACATTAGTGGCTCATCGCGGTTTGATACCGTGTTCCGGAGCTCATCAATTCATTTGCTTCGGGTCTTATAAGGTTTTTGATTTCACATTTTATCCATTCAAACCAGTACACGGACCACTGCGACCTTCTATTTTAAGCTCATGCTCTCACCCAGAGCAACACATTAAAAGTGATGGAAGCCATCAAGCCACAGTTTGGCCATTCAGAGCATTTGGTGAAACGGGCTACGGGGATCAATTTACAAATATCATGTTCACGAAAATGATTCCGTGTCCAACGCCAAGCACGAGCATAAATGAAACCATCAGGCTGTGCAGTGAAGGAAGGAATGAAGAAAGGGAATTGACACGACCCAGAAGGGAAGATCGGAAATCTGGTGAGGAGGAACCAGCACATCACTTCATTAGTCAGGTGCTGAGAATCCATATGCTATCAGAGCCTGGATGGGAGAGAGCAATGTTCACTGTCAAACAAAGAGAAAGTATGTTGACGTTATTGTCGTATTGAGAACAGAAGGTTTGATCAACATCAATTCGGCTGCGACATTTCCCTCCTGATAAAAACTTCCAGTTCAAAGCTGCTGCGATGCTAACGTCCACCCGGCAATATTTGCACCGAAAACTAGCGAGGCAGCCAAAGTGAGCTATGAGAAGGATGTAATTATAAGAACAAAATAAAAAGAATGTGTGACCATTTAATAGACCATCTTCAGGGTTCGATGCCCTGCTGCTGCATGTCGAAAATCCCTGAGCAAGATCCAAAGCCCAAATCGCTCCTGGCAGGCAAGAGGGCCTTGCTTGGTTACCTCGGCCGTCGGTGTGTGAATGTGTCTGTGAATGGGTGAATGTGAGGCACACATTGTAAAGCGCATTGAGTGGTCTCCAGACTGGAAAAGCACTGTAGAAATGCAGTCCATTTACCATTCAGTAAAAGTATCTAAAAATAAACCCACTCACCTACGCGTCAGCCACTCACAGTTTAATTAATTTATTGTATTGAGTACAATAAATGTACAATCTTTAGACGACGTGCACAAATGGACAGAGATATGGGCCCGGAACATATTCAGAATATTACACTGGGGCACTGCTAGTTCTAATTGGTTAATCAACCCTCACCGTGAGAATAATAAGACTGTTATATCTGTGTGTGTTTAATGAGAAAGAGAGACGGTCTCATTAAAAGTCTCAAAAGGCAACGTCAAGGTTTCAGCTTCCATTTGTGAAGAAACGTCCATTCCCGGCTGCTGACGGTGGCCAGGAGAAAGGGCCAAAGACCGTTCGTTCCACCGCCATGTGCGGCGTGCAACAGCTGAGACCCGCGGTCTAATCAGCCTAATTTACTCAATTATTTACAGATCCGTCCGTTTGATTACACTGAAACCGGGTTGCTCACAGATTTTGTTATCCCAGACTGTTGGGCAGCAGTCAGGTATCACGTATAGACCAAAAGCAAACGTCCATGTTCACCACATCTAGCAGCCTGAAACCCCCAGGAGACGACTCCCTTCTTGTTTATATCAGCAGTATTTTCATGTCCTTACCCTAGCGTTAGCTGAAATCTCCTGGACCCCTTTGTTTGCAGCATCCTTGATGATCGGGGTGATGAGGCCTTTGTCAGTCGCCACAGCGATCGAGATGTGAATTGAATCGAGCGCGCGGGGTCCCTCCCCGGACCAAGTTACATTAACTTCTGGCATCTCCTGGGGTAAAAGGTCAGAGTTCAGCCCAGCTTGTAGCAGGTATTATTTGACAATCATACACAGGGGAACACAACCTGCAACCTGTTATAACCTGCAAGTCAGAAAGTATTATATGCCTCTCTGCTGTGGCTCCCCATGCACTTTAGGAATGTGGAACAATGGATGACTGAATAAGCAACAGGACCTGCAGCATGCACAGGAATAAATCATGACAACCATCAAATGGAGTATGTAAGTATCATACATATACCATCTGGTGAACAAACATAAACCAGAAGAGGAATCTGCTATCAACATGTTACTCTGGACGCACAATCATTTAGAATGATGATGTATTAAAAGTCATTTATGCATTAAAATGTATCAAACACATTCAACATTTGTTTGATGTTACAGTTAATCCTCTGTGCCACTCAGATCTGAGTTTACCGCACAGTGACTCGGCTATGAGAGGGAGCGGAGAAATGCACGTTCTGCATTCCTCACATTTAGTGTAACACATGCACCACACAGCAGCTTGTATTGGAAATGTTAGGTTCCCGTGACTTTAGGCACATGTAATGGGTTAAGGCAGAAATGTATTCGCTGAAGCAGACACAAAATTCCACAATATTTTCACTATCAGATGCTCAGACATCCCTGGCTGGAATAACTAAATTAGCAAAGAACCTCATCTATTTTTGCCTTCATGTCCCTTCACACATTCACATTCCTTTGGACAAATATAGATCTGTTTTTTTTTTTTTTTTTTTTACTGCATCTATGACATTTTTTTAAGTAAAGGTTCCAAGATTTGTGCTTTGTTTATTTTGCATTAAACAGCAGAGGCTTTCCAATGGTTAGGGTACACAAAATACACAAAAAAAACAGTAACAGGTTTACTAAAAAAATAAAATACATCAAACTGAATAATTCTGAAGTGTACTTACTTTAAGTGTAACAGCTGCTGCCTTGATAATAAAATCATTGACAGATACTTTGATCTGTTCTGAAAAGAAAAGAGATACAGTCTGTGAGGCCAAATATCTAAACTTACACTCCAATTCGTATTAAATAAAACATGACATATAACGTATCATATGCCTGTTTAGTTTGTATCAGAGGAGGCAGCATCGTTGTTGCAACAGGTCTACTTTCACATCATCATTTTGCATGAAGTGAGGATTCATACAAAGCTCTTGTTGGACTGTACTCCTTAGAGCACCCAGACTCAAACATGTGGCCTCCTCCCCCGTACATGTGTGACAGTGGGACCTTAGCCTGACATCCCTGCTGAAATTTACTTCTAAAATAAAGTCAAATTTCCTCAACCAATGTGTCCCAACGTTGACTCGTACATCTCAGGGCGATTGGTGTGACACACAGTCAATGTTCCCTTTTTTTTCTACTTCTGGTAGAAACACCCGTCACTGTAAACTGTTGTGCTGATGACTGTTGCATAAGAAGCTGTGGTTGGCAACAACAGTTGCTATGGAAGGAAGGGTGAGGCAGGGAAAGAAAAAGAGCAACCAACCACAAACTGGAGACACTGTGGGTGTTTTTTTTTATCATGTAAACTTCAGCAGGTCACTCTAGCCCACCATATTCGATCATTATTTTCCATCTCTTTTATCCTCCCGCATAACTTATTTACTTTCTCTTTTACGCTTACTGACACCTGTGTTTGTGTACCTTATTTTCACTCTGTGCTTTTCTTTACTTGTCACACTTAGTCTTTGATCGGACATTATTCAGAAGGGTGCCGACGAAACCAATGAGTCAGTACACTACACCATCCATCTGAACCACTCTGAACCAAAGAGAAATAATTACTCACCGAGTCCAGATATATGGACACAGGAACTACTGAATAAATATTCAGATATATTCAAAATATTCTAATTTGACCAAAATTCATCGTTTACGTCGGTTGTTCATACAGTTTGCGTTCTGAACGGTGCAGTGATCCCTTTCATGCCAGCAGAGTCAAATGGCTAACTGGCAAATTGTTCATAGTATTTTCACATTAATATACTGTTGGTTCAGACAGTCGCTTTTCCTGTAGTATTGATGATCTCTACAGATGATCATAACACCGGATCTGTGTGTGTGTGTGTGTGGATGCGCATTTCTTTGAACCAGGCACATAAAAGCCCTGACTGACCACATAAGTACCAGAGCACCTTTGAGTGTATAAAACTGTCCCCTTTGTGAAAGGAGTAGCCACGGGAAAATGCTGAAATCCACACATTCATTGAGACGTTTCTCCCTACAGGTGGCTGTTTACAAATAAGCAAAAAAAAAAAAAATGGCTGATTGTCAGTCATGAGCTTTTACCTTTGGCCAGGTCTTTGCGTAGTTGCATGACGGAGGCCATGTCACAGTCAACAGAGGCATAAGCATGCGGGATGGTGGTTTTGGATTGCATCAGTCTTTGAGCAATAACACGGCGAACATTGGAGGCTGGGATCTCTGTGAAAGTGCCCTGGATTGGAAAAGAGAGAGTGTGAAAAAAGAGTTAATGTTGGGAAAGATGGATGACAAGAAAATGAGAGATGGTCCGTCTCAGTGCAGGTGTGGCTACACATTGTAGACCTCCATTAATCAATCTTACTGTAACACCTGCTTTCACTTGAACAAAATATGAAAAATCAGAATTTAGATATTTAGAGACAAAACCCTGAAGATCAATAGGTCGAATTTCATATCTTGCACATCCATTTCCATCCTTGTAAAAGCTGTGCATGCAACACTATTGATTGCGTATGCTGTTGAAAATTATTCCCTGCCAAGAGAATTATGTATCTGTATGTATAAACATGATTTGCGCTGGTATCACATCTGTAAAAATCACCAAAAGAGATCTCACTGTATTGATCCAAATATAAGACGCCCCATTTTTTAAGACTTGTTTTGGAAAAAGACTTACGACTTGGATTTAATTACAATTGGCTTTTTACTCATAAAAACTTAATTGCATTTACAGTAACGTTACCAGTGCAGTTGTGGTCAACCTGAGTACTGGTTGTTCTGTGTGCGTGTGGAACAGCAGCTCTGCCTATGATGAGGAGAGAAACTAAGTGCGACAATAAATGGCAGCAAGGCCCAACAGAGACTATGTTTATTTATGTCATTTACCTAACTTAAGTGCACTTGCCTCATTTCAGTGCTGAGTGAAACTTTCTAATGTGTTTAGATGTCATTTATGGTGGCACTGTTTCACTGCGGGTGGGGCTGCTGATCCATATTCACACACACAGAGCTCAGCGGAGCTGCAACACTGCATTACATTGCGGCTCATTTATGCCATTGTTATACAATGCCAACAATACATGAGACCAGAATATATGTGGCACATCAAGCACAGGGTGTTTGAGGTAAAAGGGACATTTGCTAGACATGATGAAGTTATTAATCGTGTGAATAAAGGACTGTGGCAACAGAAACTAACACTAAAAATAGGTTACATTTGCTTTACTCATAATGTGAGTTTTGTAGAAATGATACTGACACTCATCTGTTTGTCACAGAACATATTCATTTCAATGGCATAACTCAGGAAGAGTTCAGCCCTAGGCAGAATGATAAAACGTGAGAAAGAGCAACTAAACATTCATCTCTGCTATTGGCTTTGGCTATTTCTTTTGAGAAGATGATCAATTTGATGGTTCACACAGCAGACATTAAACCCATAGTGTGTGTCTGTGTGTGTTTGCGTTCGTGCACCCTCAAGTATGAGTGTGTTTAGGCTTGTCTGCTCACCGGTGCTCCTGGTTTCCCTGGTACAGAGAGTGGTGGTATATTGGGTCTGCTGCCTGGAGGTAGAGGGACAGCTGCTGGGGTAGGGACAGGTCCAGGGGCAGCTGGGCTAGCTGGGGCAGCCTTGACTGGGGCTGCTTTGGGAGCAGGGGATGTCTTCAAAAGGTTCAGTGCATCTCTGCAAAGAAAAAGAAAAAGAAACAATGTCTGTCAGGGCTCTTTAGAAAATTTCAATGGAAATATTCCCATAGAAGGTCTTAAACTATAATTCACACATTAAAAAATTTTCATTGGGAGCTTATAATGTGCATTAACCAAAACTGACTTAGCTAATGGATGGACAACATTCATCCGATGCTCTGGCATGGCAAGCTTACAAGTAGCACTCTGCTAGGTTGATCTCATTTGTATGAATGTCATGCTTGTAGAGAGAGAAAGCTAGAGAAAGCGGGAGAGAAAGCGGGAGACAGAGAGCGAGGGAGAGTGAAAGAGAGAGAGCGAGAGAGAGAGAGACAGAGAGGTTACCTTCGGTTATCCTTTCCGACTCAGTGGGGGTGTGCCATGAGAATCACTCTCCAGTCATAAACAAATACAGTCCCAGAAGTACAGGATCAGGTGTCAGGGGCATTTAATTTCCAAATACAGGTTTACTAACGATTTTGCAATTTGTCTAACTGTTTGTTCTTTTTTTATTTTTATCCTCATGTGTTGAGACGTAAGATGTTGAAAAAACCTTTAAAATGACAACTTTGCTGATAAATTAAAAAAAATCTTTCGATTGTTTCTATTTTTTTTTCTAGATTTCAAACAAACCACACAACTGCAAACCACACATTAAAAATGCTTGTTGTTGGCATCGTACCACATGGCAGTTTCAACAACTAACTTGACTTCAATTTGACTTGATGATGAATATTGTCCATACTGTATGTGCAGTTTATTGTGACGATGGTTTTGTCATAGAGTGGAAAACGCTGCAACGCCATCACAATCTATGTTGGAAGCTTTTCATAGCACGCAGGACATTTGATTAATTTGATGAGTGAATTTCTAACTTACAGGACAACACATCAATCTGGATTCAATGGTCATCAACCTATCCACGCAACCTCCTCCTTACTGCCAGAAATCGGAAATATTACTCTTTCATTGAAATGACTTGTTTTGTTAGCAGCTGATATATTACTCACCATGTTACTGAATACCACCGCATATTATGTGTGTTGCATTGGACCATAAAGATTGCTACATTTGACAGGTATATTTTGTTACATGGAATGACATCTGTCCGGCGCTGAGGGCACCTGAGGAAGTGGTGAAATCATTTAGGTCAGGATAGACCAGACGGCTCTCAGTGAGTATTGATACAAAAGGGATAACAGAAAGGTGCGAGAGGAGGGGAATGATGGTAGACTGAGCTATTTGGCCTAGATATCTTCCATCCGTTAATTTTTTTCACAGAAAGAGATGGGAGGGGCAGGTATCAGGTGTGTCTGCTTAGAGCTCTGGTTCCAGTTCAGTGCACTGGGGCCCACATATCCACATCCACACATCCAGCCCTTTGTCTGGACCAGCTGCCCATGAGCTCACTGTGCAGTCAGGAAAGGTCTGGTGCCCCATGGCTATTTTATGCTTATCTCTTCTTCGCTCAATTTTTATATTGCCTCCAGAACACTGGCTCCGCCCCTTTTGTTCACCGATAAAAGTAATTGTTTGGGGAAGGGCTGACGACACCTGGAAATCCCCTAGCTAACCACAGGTATCCTGGAACTTGCTCAGCAACATTAAACAAAAACAGACATTTGACTACATAGGCCTTTACATGGAAAGCTAAATGGCAATATAAAAAGGAGTAAAAATCAGTGACTCTACTGCTTAACTCTGACATCGTTCAGCTGGGAGGTTAGTAGAATTTTAATTTGAAAGCTTGACACTTTCGGTACTGTGAGGGGAGAAAAGCAAATGAAAAAGATTGCAGGAGATAAAACAACCATACGAGTAATTCCACTGACAAAATCTTGAATGAACGCAGCTACGCACAATACACACGAGAATGCTTTTATAGTACCTATAAATACTACCTACAAAATCCATGAATTGTTTGAGAGAATGAAGATGATGAAGATGAGAGAATTAGTTGAAAAGCCTGTAGTGGCAACTTGATGATGACACCACAGACAGCCTTTATGTAACTGGCTGGCTGATCCATGCTCACAGGAGGCATATGCTTTTCAGAAGGGCATTTACACTCCTACTGACAGCCGAGGCAAAGGAGCCTCTGAAAGAGTAGGAGATGGTGACTGGAATATTAAAAAGAGATTGGGGCACTCCTTGAACACACACACATTACCATGTCCACACATCAACACAATAAAACAGACAGCAAGTGGACAGACACGCATGAACACACTTTCAGTCTTCTACTGCCACCTAGGATGGACTAGGAAAGCTGGGAGAGGACCATGATTGAAAAATACCATGCTGTTAATGTGTTGTTTTTATTCAAACAACACTAAAAGCCAGCCACTCAACAGCCATTAAAGTGTATCAAATTGAGTCCAGCATAAAGCTGTAGCGTGACTACTCATTTTCTAAGAGGTGAAGACTCAGACTTGAATAGCATCGCTACAGAAACAAGACATAAATGTCTCAGTTCACCTAAAATACATTTTCCCCTGGTGGAATATTTTCTATCTTGCTACCATGAGATGTCCTGATTTCTACAACACCAATAGGAAAAAAAACAGAGAAATTGATCTAAATCACCACTCTACCCCCCAGATAAATGTCATCTACCAGCAGTAGCACTTTAGAGTCAACGCCTTGCAGCAGGATGTACTTTTGATGTTAACAACAAAGACAGAAAAAAATATAGTGACAGTGCTGTAGGGAGACAATGTTTTGTTGTGCTTCGTGTGGAAACACCCTTCCTGGGTAACTGTCCTTTTCTTTCCAGCAAACATATATACAGTAACTGAAAGAGTATGTCTGCAATTTGTGACATTTACAATCTTGGGTTTAAGTCAACACTATCCTCATGAAGTCGATACTTCGTGCGAAGGATGTTCAAAGAAGGATCAACGTGGATTGAAATAAAACACTTTACCCGGTGCTGCACACACCAAACATCCAGGGCTTAAGCATACACTTCCTGCCATTGTTAATGAATACTTGAGTTGGTCAAGTATAAAAATATCGTGAAAACCTTCAGCTAACATTTTGGACCAAGCCACAAGTTTTTCGCAGCTTTTTTACGCATGGGAAAGTAAACCAAATACAAATATGACAAAAATCACAAATTAGCTGTGCTTTGATGTCAAAACTGTCAACCAAAATGAAAGGATTGCTGTTTCTTTTCAACAAGTTGCTTATGAGTTAGCAAAGAGACATGTAACTGACTGAATAGTTACACTTGTGAAAGCTTGGCTGACATCTGACAGCCTACATGGGCTTCTGTTTGAAGTCTGTAAATCTATCTGCAAGTCTTCCTGAGCCAACTTTCGTTTTGTATATCGGTGAAATCAGAAGGTGTAACTACAGTTTAAAAAAATGTGTTACAGCAGCCTTCATCAAAGCATCACACACTGGAGGTGTGGCCCATAATAAGCTCGAGAGAAATCATTGGGCCATCACTGTGCAAGCGCTGCCTGGTGACCAACCTTGAAATACGTACGAGTTGGTCACAGTAATGTGACAGAGGAAGAGAGAGGCAGAAAGTGATGGATATGTGTTTTTCTTTGTGTCTTTTTAACCCCTGCTGACGGTTACGTAACAACCTCTGATCTCATCCCCGATTATGCGATGTGACTTATTCATGTCCCCTGTGCTGGGCCTCACAAGAGCACAGAGTGGAACAGGAGGGATACACTTCTCTGGTTTCCATCTTACCTGATGTGCCAGAGGACAAAGACAGGAATCACATCTATTTTGGCCTCTCCTCTTTCCCATTTCCTGTTTGGTAGCAACACGTCTGCGCTTCAATCTCCTGTAGGAAAACACCTGGGATTTCTTTACAATTCCATCTAATGAATGTTTGTATCTCTTTGGGAGCACTTTCCCTTGCAAATAATATTGTATCAACCTCGGATGGCCTTTGTGTCCCGAGATTAGAAGTGGACCTTCTCTGCCCTTCTCGGATGAAAACACGGCTACTCCTGCATTTGGGATCACCTGGAAAGCCTCTGATTTTCACCTGAAATTCAGCTGAGATTTGGACTGTTGGATTCATCCCAGGTACATCCTGGTAAGATTTCTACAATTTATTGTCAATTATATTCTTTCTGACATTTAGCAGATTTTTATTACTCTTTGACTTTACAACGCGCCCATTTCTGACAACATATGGTCTGTGTTTCTATGGTCACAAATGGGTCCGGAACACAGGGTTGCTATGGCAACAAAAGTGCCTTAATGAGATTCCCCAGCAGGGTGTGAAATGGGTAACAAGAGCGTTCCGTCAGGTCCCTACTGACAGCAGGTAGTCATTAGAGCTCTGTTCGTCTGCGTGTGTGCGTGTGTGCGTGTGTGTAGTTTGACAGTTTTTTTGTCGCGTGACTATCCTATACAACAAGATTAAAACAACTGAAATCTAAAACACTTCTTCTCCATACTCTTTTCACTTACCTCCTGTCGTTCACACTACCCACTCTGTCACAATGCCCTATACTTGGATTTTCATCTCATTTTCATCTTTCCCTCAGAGACACTGCAGTGTTATCATGGCCCCAATGGGACACAATTTGTACCCTTGGGCCCGCCATATATTTTACGAAATGCAGCAATGTAAGGCACCAAAAAACAATTCATGACTTTAGTGACATAAACGATGAAAGAAAATCAGGGGCCCCTTAACCTTAGCGATTAGGTTTACACATTTACACACATTAAAATCCTGAAAATAATTCTGATAATAGAAGTCATTATAATTTAATTAATTCCTATATATACAGCTATCTTCTTTTGAATAATAGGAGTCTAAAAATAATCTTGTTGTTGGTGCTACCCCATTGTGGTTTACTTGTTTATAACCTCAGTTTGGCCCCAGGGAAGCTATGTACACATGTTTATTACCTAAGCAGGGAACGTGCATGTCTCCTGCACTTACAATAGGTATAGTGCACTGGTGTATTTAATGTACTTTGAAGTAAATGCATGCATCCATACTCACTCTTTGGTGATTAGTCCCCTTGGTCCAGTGGGTGTGGCCAGTTTATGGTCCAGTCCATGGGTGTCCAATATGTGCCTGGCTGCTGGGCTGAGACGTAACCTAGGCAAGACAAGAACAATTTTTAGTTGCAGTGCCACTTTCAAAATTTCAGTTCCAATTCTCAACTGAATGCTTTTGTATAGTCCTGACATAAACATCACACTTACAAAAGGATGGGCACTATGAAGCACAGGAACCACGGTGTCATGTTTTAAATGTCTTCAATTTGAATAGAATTAATGAAGAAAAATTCCATTACATTTCTGTTTGGTAAACAAGAGCTGCTCCACATCTGACAAAGTACAACATTACACACATCTCCATCTTGGAAGGCTTCATAGTTAATTACTGTTTTTTGAGACATTCTCTGAAGTAGTGTGCTAAAAACAGAATGAATGATGCATCACCATTTTTACTTGAATGCCAATGATTATAATGTCATCTTTCATCCTTGTCAAGCAGAATTAGCAATTGTGCAAATCTGAATATACGTATATCCTCAGCATAAAATGTTTGCATAACAAATAGTCCCTGTTGGTTTTGTGGCTGCTTCTATTTACTGTGTAAACTAGGCTGGACATCAAAGATCATCTTAATCAGCACATTAGATGGTTTTGGTTGAGGCAAAAAGGATGAATTATAATTTTCAATACTGTTCCATTGAGACAACAAAATTGTGACAGCCATTATTGCACAGAAATCCATTTAGTATTCAGTGTGGATGCGTTAGCAAAGGCCAATGGTTTTGCTTAACAGAACAACTGAGTGTCTGAAAAGAAGGGAGTCAACACTTACGGTGCTGATGTGGCTGGTTTTGGTGGTGGTGGAGGAGAAGGAAGTGGAGCAGCAGGGGGTGAAACTGGGGCAGCGGCCGTATGTGCTGCAGGCGGGAGTGCAGAGGGAGCTGGAGCATCCGGAGGGGGAATCTCTACCTGCTTCCAGTCCTGCCCTTCCTCCACCATGAGGGCAATGAGAGTGCCCAGACGGACGTTGCGACTGCCCTCCTCCATCTGTAAAGAGGATGACAGAAAAATGATAGGAAGAGTGAGAAGGACATTTAAATCTGCTTCATTCACTGCAAGTGCAACTGGCAACGCTTCAAAAAAGAACAGATCTACGTTGGGCTTTTTTAAAGGAAAATAAAAAATGATGAAAAGGAAGGCGAGGACAAATGATGTAAATAAGCTGGGGTCATTGATTAGACAAATGCCTTTTGACAGCTGTGATTGTGAAGTCTTTCTTTCACTTCTATTTCCATCTTCCCATTTTCCCCGTTTGCTAAGCTAACAACACAATACCCTCAGTGCTGGAGTGATGGATGTGCTTCACTGCTGTTCATATCTGTCAAGAACTGATACACTATCTTACAGAGCAAGCCAAATCCACGGCAAGGTTTAGCTCCCCAACCATATCTCTCTGAGGCGTTGTTCCTTAGTCAATATTCATCAGCCGTGAGCCCGGCGCAATAGATATAGTTGGGCTGTTGCTCTCCTATTTTCAAAAGCTGTCACATAAAGATGTAGCTCAGTCCAAGCAGAGACAAAGGAAAGGAAGGGAGCAAATAAGAAGAAAAGACATAAGGTATTTATTGTGCGATACATCAGCCCATATTAAGGAGACAAACCTATTACAAGTGGGATCGCCACCATCCCCCCACTCCAGCGAGCTTGCAATTCCGAAGCAGCACTCCAATAAACATCATGTCCACCAAACCAGAAAGAACGGCAGAATCTACAAACACCTGAGCTCATTAGTAGAAACAGCAAAACCTCCATGGTTTTTGTGTCATTGTAGTTCACAATAGACTGACTGCGTCTAATTAAATTATGGAACACAGATGATATGCAAATTGGAAAAATGCCTTTTTTCCAATTTGCAATTTCCAATTCTGTTTCAAAACCGTGTTTTTATTTAAGGACAATTTTCGTTTCTATTTAGCGGCTCTTACTCTTCAGGCCATTAAACTTATAGTTAATAACACAGCACTACCCACTGTCCTTGAACAGATCATGAAGACAAAAGCTCCTCTCACAAAACAGCACAATATAAGCATTAAAAGGGTTCTTTCCACAAGAACAAAAAATATTGTAGTGCTTTATTTAATCTGTGTACATGGCAGTATACATTCCTTTTAGTGCTAGCCAAGTCATGCCCCATCTGTCACTTTCACAAAACAATTGTGCACATGAATACGATACATTGGTAGGTCATGTGGGTTGACTGGCTGGTTGAGCACAGCAACAGCCTTGTAATGATTGAGACATTCGCACTAGTTAAGAGGGTGATAACGTTTCATTTTTGCCCTTGTGTGGCTCTAATAACTGCACTTGATGATGAAGCAAAAACAATGTCAGTATAGCACTATAATATATGGTTTATGTGTCAATCTCATAATTTAAACACACTGACTACTTCTTCACCAATAACTATTGCCTAGCTGAGATGGATTTGAGTATTATGGGCGTTTGTGACAACATTTCCCCCAAAGGCTGGAGTCTATAGGTCATGTACATCTGTGCGTCCTCATGCATGTATGTAGCCATTCTTGTCTTCTATGTTTATATCATCTCCCCTGCCCAGTGGGAGGTGATGAATGACAGTACAACCTTAGGGCTGCTCTGGGAAATCAAGAATTCTAGAAATTTCCATCGAGTTTCTCCCTTGCATGATCCCTGGAGGATATCTCCACATGGAAGAGACACAAAACTGAAAAAGGAAATTCAGCTGACATTGCACACACAATCATTAAAAGAAAATATCCAGTGTGTTTATATGAACATCCTTTTTTAGACACACACGGATGATGAGCAATACCAAGAGTCGAGAGACAACGTGGCACTGTGTAGAGGAAGAAGAAAAACTGTTAATGTTAGAGAGGTCTGTTATGTTTATTGTATCAACGAAACCAAACCCATTTGAGATTAGTGCTTTGTCTGAAAAGGAAAATTACCATTGCCTTTGCAAACTATCAGGGGTCAGTCACTTGATAAAATTGTTCTCAATTTATTTAGACAGAAGTGCTGATCAAGCAACATGAGGAAATGGTTGCAAAGAGTTTCCACAACTGAACCGCAATTATACGGTTTAGAAATGTGGAAGTTTTGAGAAATCATGACAAAAAATAATTTAAAAAAAAAGAGAACTGCATCATCGGGTGGAACAGGGATTGACAGAAAGGTACAACAGAGATTGGCTGGACTGCTAAAATTCACAGCCATACTGTGCTACATGCAGTAGTAGCAGGAGCTTACGCAGACATTGTGGTGTGGAGCTCAACACTGCCATCAGTTGGTTAGAGTTTGTTCACATTTCAATTATTCATTCATGTATTGTCTTTGCATGATGAAGGTGGTTTAACTTGGAAGAACCAAGAAAGAGCTGGTTGTTCACCTTGGGTTCCAAAGACATATGCAGCGATTGGCCTTTACTGCTTCAACATTTTCACTGTTAAAGAGATATAAAAGGCTCTTAAGGGACCTATTAAGAGCCTCTCAGCTCAGTTAATGGTATTACAACGTCAGTCAGGACCATTTTTGAGGTTGTATCTGCTTTCCATTATACCGTTTCACATTGACACACAAGCTCCCTGAGAGTCTATAACAGCTCAGTTAGTACAAGATTAACCTTGTCTGTTTAAAACATTTTTAATTTGAATACATTTTCAAATGTTGGACCTGCAAAGCTTCTAATGTAGTTTGACTGTTTGGTCTGAACATAGACTTGTTTACAGAGTAAAATATAGTTTGTGTGTGTAATCAATACAGCACGAGAGATACAGAAAAAGAAGCAACATCCTTCCAGTGCAGTGCAATCTGAGCAAATCAACACAAAGGCACAATTCAAAGCAACATCTCTGCCTTTGGCCATGGAAGTGAGTTAGTGAGCTAAATTGAAAGCCATACCACTTCCACGTACTGACTTGCAATTGTACAGGAACTTATGTTTTCTATTAACTCTCAAGGTAAGATGTGAAAAAAAGAAAAATGCACTGTAAAATAATTAGCTACAGCAATTTTACCAAAAGTGTAAAGGTAGGGGGCACTGTAGTCTGGAGAAAAAAAATCCAGGAACACATGCACACTATTTGTTGTGCATGCAGCAAGGGTAGAAAGTGATTTATAATAACAGTTGATGTAGAGGGCAGGGCAAACTGCTGTTGGTGTTCAAATTGATTTTGTGGATGGCAATGCTTGAGGATGAAAGGAGGAGGGGGATGATAAATGGAAAAGTGAGGTGTCAGGTTAGCACAGCGGAACATGTCCCATGTCTTCATCAACTCAACCATCTATCAGTCCCTACAGATATTTTAACATTATGTCAATCAATAATTCCTTCAAATTACAAAGTACACTCTGAGATACTACCAATACATTTTAAGCAAGGATTCTTCATTTCATATTCGTGTTTACATCCAACAAAACATGGAGGATGCAGAAGAATGTGCATGTGACTGTGCGCCAGTTTGTTGTTTTCTACGGGCTATGATTGATTGTACCCTGGGCAGATTTTCAGATTGAAGCCCCGCAGGTCAGGGCAGAGCCTTGTATTAAGAGAGCGATGAAATACAGTAATCTTTGTTCATGCTGCTCCCACCCCCACTACAATGCTCCACTATGAGCAGAATCTATCCCCTGTTTCCAAACACCCAAAAGCCACAGCTAAAACTGTTAGAAGGTCACAGTAGGTGTTGACCCTAATAAATAACCTCTGAGAAGCACAGGAAGGTGCCTCGATATTGAAACCCGTCCACGCTTTTGACCACGGGCAGGTAATTATAGTAGGTTTTAAATTAGAAAGCAACTGGGCTCTTGGAGTGACACAATTACACTTAAGTACTAAGGGCTAATGTACTCTCACCCATACAAAAGCATTATGGTCACGCCATGTAAGAGAAATGTAGGAATCCATTAATGAATTCTAGTAGCCACTGTTTTTCTTATTATTTACTCTACATTAAAGAAAGAATGCTGAGGGGCAGGGTGGGGTATCCAATACATCCCATCTTTCTCTGCCAGCTTCAGCTCCCTACCCCCAGTTCCTGGATGGTTGCTATGGAAACTACCTCATCTCCACAGCAGCAAAGGCATGGAGGGAGTAAGAGAATGTGGAAGATGGGAAGCAAGTGAACAAGAAATGTGTAAGACACACATATAGGCCCATGATTTATGACTGCATCATTAGCATGCGTTTCCTTTTTTATGTGAACAAATTTGTGAAAGTACAGAATATTTCCTTCACAGTCAGTGTATCTGTGGCCTCACCTGCGGTCTGCATCTGCTGTGAATTTTGTGCTGCACATAACATTGATCCATTCACACTTTACTAGAGAACATATTCCGAATTACATTAAAGGAAAATGCTCTCTGTAACATACAGTAGTATGTGCTTTTCTTTATGTATTCTATGTTTGCTCAGGCGGATTCTGTGGAAATTACATCTTGCTAAAACATCTGAGTGGACAGGAAAATCTCTATGAAATAAAAACTGACATTTCCATATAAGATGGTGAGATAGCTAGCTAGACTATCAGAAAGTGACAGAAGATAAAACGTCTTTATCTCTCTGTTCAGTAAGAACATGTGGTGGAGTACTGATGACAGACAGTTGATTGCTCCATCTTTGGCAACCTATTAAATATTCAAACAGCAAACAGCAGCACAGTGAGGGGTGGTAGGAGAAAAATATTTGTCAGTGAAGACACCTCATCAATGCTTTACTGTCACTGTATAGGGAAGCCAGCTTTAACAAGCGCAGCCAATTAGCATAGGCAGCCAATGAACCTTAACCACATCATGTACAAACATTCTTAATATTATGCATGAAAACAAACTCATTTCCAACACTACAAACTTAATTAACTCAATTTACACTGTTTGAAGGCAAGCAAGAACACATCCAGCAATGGAGAACAGTTCTACTGCCAACACTCTTTGGCATTTAAACTTACTTTTAACATTTAATATTCAAACACAACACACCGCTCTCAATGGGTAAGTGTAGCTGTGGTTTAGAAATAAACAACCTCATCTAATTTATGCAAGTAGTGGAAACACAAGTGTGTTTTTGCTGTACACTCACCAAGATTTTTGCCAAAACACCGTCATCATTAGATTCCAAGGTAACGACAGCCTTGTCAGTCTCAATCTCACAGAGGGCATCGCCTGCTGCTACAGCTTCACCTACAAAATTAAGGAAACACAATACAAACAATAATTTAGAAATGGAAAGTAAAGTTCAGTTGGAACTTATTTGGTCCAATTCCTAAGATATCAGGGTTTTTTATTTTTATGACCACAGGATTCTTAGCTTATGTAGTCGCACATCACATAAAAAGTAGGATAAGGTGGATAAAATAGATAGCCTTTTCTTCAATGTCAGTCATAACTGTTGAAATCTAAATCTGTGTGTGACACTGTATGATTGAGCCTTCTCTATAGCATATGTTTTCTTACAGTATGATGGGAAGGGAAGGTGAAGTCGATAAAATGAAGGTCAGTGTTCCTCCTGACCTGGAGAAATGTGTTTTTTGTGACAGAAAAAGCTGTGACAAGAAGGGCAGGGTGGGGCTGGCTGTCACTTGGGCATGTCTACATTCACAAAATAAAACAGGTTTAGAGCCGTGCCACAGACAACAGTATCTTTTAAATACACCATACTATTACCCCTCATCAACAGAGATGATAAGCTTTGTGTACAAATAAGGAAGAGACATGCGTGGAAAGGGAAAAAATAGGAACAAGGCTCAAGGAATGTGCAGATGAGGTTGGGTGAGGGGAAGGTTGAAAGATCAGAGGGAATATTGACATGAGAAGCCCTAGAGAGCTGAGAGTAACGGACTCAAGATTGGATTTGTATGGGGCTTTAACACCGTATGACCTCAGGGGTTATGTAGGTGTAATGTGCAATATTAAAGATTGAAAATGCGACCCCAACACTCTTCACCTTTGCTCTACAAGAATGGCAATGGGTGGATATCATAACAGAAGAAATAACAAAAGAAAGAAATAACATACATGGTGTAGGCAATATATGTAATCCTGGGATGTGTGTTGTTAATTACCTGCACAAATAAAGTAAACCCCTGAGATGTTTACTACAATTAAAAACTTAAAGGGAAATGTAAAAATGAGCCCCACATGAAGCTGGAAAATATCTGGCTTACTGAACTAGATAAAGCACAGAATGAGACAGACATGCTAGTTTCATCTAAGTTTCATTTTGAGTCAATTTTAGATCAATTAAACATCCACTTTCTAGCTTTCATTTGTCTTTAGGAATTCCTTGTTTCACTTTCACACTTACTCACAAATATCCCCCCTAGGTGACAGAAGCACATGGCAACAACACGGCATATGAGCACCCAATAGGAATTCAGCGTGCTGCCTCCTGATAAATGAGAGTGCGTCTGAAACGCCTGCCTGAACAGAGTTGCTAAGCGGTGATGAATAGTGACTGCCATGTTTCCTTGAGCCAATTAAGACACCAGAAGCCCTCAGGTGCTCCAACAATGAAGCTTCTGCCTTAGAGCGCAATGTGTGTTATTGAATAAGTGATTAGTGCGCCCATTGGTGCATTATCATAGGGAAAAGAAATGCTGAGCTTTCTGGAAATGGAGGAAGACAGACCAGTGTGTTTGTGTGTACATACATAAATGGACTGCATTTCTATAGCGCTTTTCTAGGTAACCATGCAAGGTTTTATACACGTTACACATTATCATGCATGTACTATAGAGGGCAATGAAGCATCCATTTCGATAAAGCAATAAAACACCTAAATTAAGAGCACTAAGAATCAAAAGCAAATTAAATGTTGTGTCCTGCTTCTTTACCTTCTTTCTTCAGCCATTTGACTATGTTTCCCTCCTCCATGGTGGGGGAAAGAGCTGGCATTTGGACTTTGACAGAGGCGACACCTAGTGGACAAAAGAGAGTATCGTTCAATTTACATGCATTGTCGGAGGTTATCAGTCCTAATAAAACTAAATAAATAAATAGAAATAAAAAAGTTAT
>OMNV01003857.1:2296-47262 GCA_900303265.1 Brotula barbata
TTGTCATCCGGGACCCTGAGAGGTTGGCCAGGCTGTGGGGGGAGAGGAAGGGCAAACCGCACATGAACTATGACAAACTCAGCCGTGCACTCAGGTGATGACAACATATTCACACACACACACGCACACACACACACATTGACTTTAAGCATAATTTAAGATTCCTTCCCCACTCCAATCCTTCATTTTCCTCGTCCTCTTTTAATTTCTTTCTACCCTCCATCAAGTTCTTCCAGTACTTGAACAGACACCATCATAGTGTTTCATGACAGAAAAACACCATTTTACTGCCTGTTTCAGGTATTACTACAACAAGCGAATCCTACACAAGACCAAAGGGAAAAGGTTCACCTACAAGTTCAACTTCAGCAAACTAATCCTGGTCAACTATCCAGGATACCCACCCTGCCATCAGGTCATCACCGCATCCTACATCTGGCTTGTTTGGTCGCTTTACTTTAAGTGGTGATTGATAAGTTCTGCGCCCCATGTGAGGTTGGAAGGATTTTTTCCCAATTCCTTTTCACGGCTGTCCAAAAACGTCTTTGCAATTTATGTACTAACATATGAGGTAAAAACAAGTATTAGGCTCAGAATTTATCAATCATCACATGCATGACTTTACTATCTCACATGCTTTTTTCCTTTGCTGTTTTATTTCATCCCCTGGTCAGTTTAGTCCATCTAAAAGTTTTATCCAGAGCATGAAAGTGCGAGGTTTGTATTAGTACGAGGAAGAACGAGGCTTTGCATCACGTTTACCATTTAATATTTAAACTCTACGACTCCAATAGAACTAATTTTGTCATTTAATATGAGCTTGACTGACGTGAATGAAAGTCATTACTTGAATTTTATCGTTAAATATATAATTGAGGGGCACCGGTGCATTAAGGTGAAATGACACTCACAACCAAAGGCTGAGGTTAGCATTATCACTCAGGAAGCAGCTTAATTTGTTTCAGCTCCGTTCGGTGAGAGCAGGTATTAAGTCTCTGAAAATGCTGTTAATCCCATTCTGGAGGGAAGCTCTTAATGTCATATATTGTAACACATAATGAAGCTTTAAATCAATTTTAAATGAGACAAGCAGCATACAGGACATCAGGAACACCTTCCTATTAAGTTACATAATTAACATCTTAATCACCCAGACGCTCTTTTGAGCATTTCCCCTCCCTGTCATCTACCGCAGCATTGATCTATAATTAATAAGTCATATCAGCAAGGCATCAAAGGCTTAATCTGCTGCTCTTAATGTTTTGTGCACACAGTGGTAGACTCTAACATACTGAAAAATCCATGTTTCCATTTTGTCCGTCCCGCCCATCTCATACTCATCCTCCATTCATCTGTCCTCCAGCTGGTCCAGAGCAGCCCGCTTCCTTTCCCTCTCTTCCCCGCTGACAGTGGGCTCCCTCTCTCTGGAGGAGCAGGGTCAGTGATGGACAGAGGTACAGTAAGAACCCATCCCATCAGTGTTTACCCTGCAAGAGCATCGGCGTTCCACACACCCCTTTACAACAATGACTGCAAAAATATTGATTCACACTGCTACGATTGTAACGGCAAGATCTTTGGGAAAACATAGATCCTACGTGTTTATACATTTTATCATAAGAATCTTGATCATGTTTCTAAAAAAAAAAAGAAAAGTATTATCAACTGCACTGACATTAAATGGCTTCTTATTTACTGTTGGGAAACACCAATAACATTTCACTTGTCAGTTCAAAGTTTATCTCATTTCATTCACCTTCAAGACACGCAGTCCATGTTTAAATCCCTGAAAGCCTAAAATATGTTCAAGTCACAAGGAAGCTGTGTTGCCTCTGCTACTTTCTTTGTTCTCTCTTAATAGAAGTGTATAGATGTATTTTCAGTGAAACAGGGATGTTGGTGGTGGAGGATACGCACGGAAGAACATATTATGTTTTCAAATGTTCCATGATAACAATCAGAAAACTGACAAATTTTGAATTCCTCAGATGAATCAGTTCCACCTGGGAGGATGCAATTGTGGCATATTAGGAAAATGAAACAAACTTGCCATGCTGCTGTTTTGTAGAATAGGGTTTATTCAAAATTTAGTGGAGGAATTATTGATAAGAATTTCTACATTTAACCTGCTGATATGGCAGCATGCGGTGCTGCGTCTTATGTTTTGTGCTTTATTGTATTAGTTCTATCACTTGATAAGGTGAAATGTATGTTTTGATTTTACTGAGACTGCTTTTATCTGATTCCAATGTCTTATTCTATCCTTCATATATGCCCGCCTATTCAGACTGAGTGATGGATATTAGGGCTCCTTTTATCTTGAAATCGCCCCACCTTTGCTCAACTTCGTTATAAATCTGATTCTGATTCTCTGACTGACAGCCATCCAGCCTATGGCACACCCCTTTCTGCTCCCATGCTGCCTCCCGAAGCCGATTCCTACGCCTCGGGCTCTCCAAGGCACTTTCCCCTTCATCTCTGCCCCTCCATGCCCAGGAGTCAACTTGAGGGATCTGGACTCAGGCCTTGCACCTCTCACCGCGGCCCTCCGCATCAACACTAACAGCTGGCCGCACAAGAGCCCCGCAGGGTGGAATCTGAACCACATCAGTCGAAGCCTGCTTGGTGGAGTGAAGCAGAGCGGAACTGAAATGCAAGGAGAGGGGAAGAGAGTGGGAAATGATGGACATATGGGGGAGAGAGAGTGAGGGAAAGGAACAAAAACACAGCAGATGGACTGCTTTCTCTCCTCAAATCTCAAAATCCACGCTCTGTTTGAGTTTCCGACCTCATTATACTGATGTGTGATGCTTAAAGAAAACAAACAAAAAAAACCCACAGGCTTTGTATTTATTAAATTGCACAATGTTATTGTTAATTGATAGCAACAGTGATGAAACTATTTTTTTGCAATGCAGCACTTGTATTTGAGTAAATAAAGCAACACAATCAACTTACATTTATCAACCGTTTACCTCTTCCTCTACTCCAGGATTGATCGAGGTGCGTAAATGATGAATTAATATATAGAACGTCAAACATGAAATAAAAGAAGTCGCCTTGCAGCATGGAACGAGCCGGTAGTAGGTGTAGTTTTTACTCCAACACAGTAGGTGGCAGTAGCGCATTTGATGTCCAGCCAACTTTTCATAACGCATCTTTTCCCGGGAGAAAGTCAGTCTAAGAAGTGTAAAATGACAGAGGCACTACTCTGTTGCTATTTCCCACGACCACATCGTCGAATTGCTCTTGTGAATGGGGAAAGAAATGTGACATATTGTCACAGAAAGAGTACTTTTCGATATATAAGCCACCAACAATCACTAACGCCAAACATATACAGAGTTTAACATGTTTTGTCGTCATTTGTTGTGTTTGTTTGCTCGTTTCGCTACAATAAACATTGGTATCCATTTGTACTACTTGTTGTGATCAGTTTCCTCGGGTTAATGCTTACAAATACGATTTTAAATCACTTCCATTTTCGTTATATTGTTAATTAATATTGGTCGAATGATAATAGTAAAAAAAACAAACAAAAAACTCCTCGACCGTGAGAGCAAAAAGTGGGTTTCGTCAGTAGTGTTACATCTTCTTTATTAACAATCTTTGCACCAGATATGAGTTTTGGCGCCGAATATTGCAATCGTACTGTCACTCTGTAGCGCGGTATTACGTGTTGTGTGTATGTTTTGTCGCGAAATTATAACTATCAGTACTACTTTAGTGTCATTTAAAGCATTATTCTGTAGACAACATGCAGCGAAGCATCGCGTAAGTAACGAAACAACGCCGGGTGAAGTTTGTGTTTATGCTAGGTGCTAGCGTTAGCTTGTTCAAGTCTGAATGCAGCTAACGTTAAAGAAAGTTAAAACCTCGTTACCGTCTTTTACTTATATCTGTGTTTCAGTTTGTAAATAATCTTTGGTGGATGGAGTGTGGCAGTAAGTGGTGATAACGTTACGAGTTGGCATGGGGGACCGAGTGCATTATCGTTATAAACAGATAGGACAAGGGCTTTCGCTTTCTGACAAATCAGAAGACAGGGAAGCTGTTATTAAGTTAAAGAGCAAAACTATTTGGCTTTCCTTTGGACTCTGTGATTTAGATATAACTGAGTGATACAGGCGTCTTGCTAACAAGCTGGTAGCTTTCTTCATTTTATATCTAATCAACACAGACTACAGTTTTGTTTGTGTTTTGTCAGCAGATAAGGACATTGAGTTTGCGTTCACTAAAACACTTTATACTTGAAACATTCTACATTGTTATGTGATTGTTTTTTCTTCATCAGATCCTTCTTTCAGCCCAAGAACAAGGAAAAGGAAAGTAAGAAGAAAGTTGATGAGCCACAGAAGGAGTAAGACTTTTCTTTTATTCTTTTATTCAAGGTAGAATAATTTGCTACTAAACATATCAATCAGGACAGAACAGTGTATCACATTTTGCTGTATGTTGCCCATTGCTGCAGTAAAATCAGTTAATCTAGGAAGAGAGAGGAGCTAGAAGTAGAACAACTGTGGTTACAAGAATGAAGGCGAATGCAAAAATACAAAATAATTGCACATGAGTTTGTGAAATGAGTTTCGGTACAGTGGCTTACATTGTGGGAAAAAAATCTTATAATGGACACCTAGTCTGTGAATAGTTGTGTAAAGTTTGCACCAGATTCAGTCTGAATTTATTTGCAGGGTAAGTTAATTTGACTAATCCCTCTAAGATTTCCATGTTATTTTTTAGTTGCCTTCTACAGGAATAGCAAGGACGTTGCCGCACAAATACAGCACATTAAAACTGAAAGGTATCAGCCAGGACAGATTTGTAAAAGAAATTCAACTGCGTTAGATGTGCTCTGCATCACTGTGACAACTATGATCAATAAGTGTAGACAACTCAGCACCACATTGAAGAGATAAGCACATCTCCAATGCTGATTACAGACCAACAAGAAAACAAATCAGGAGGCTGCCGATAGGTCTACAACAACATTAGTGAAGACGCAGTGTATTGCTGGAAGCAAAATGGGACAACACATTGAAGAGCCACCACAGAATTCCTCCCAAAAAAGATACAATGAAGCACTCCATGCTAGAAAATCATTTTGCAATTTTTACAACCAAGGCACATTTCTTGTGTGATTCACACCAAGGTAATGAAGTAGGCAGCGGGCTACAGTTAAAATAGACAGGCAGTTAATGGCAAGCATCTCAAGCTATTTTGGTCCACACCTGCAAATATCTGTCCAAAAACTGAATGAAAAAGAATTTCACTTCTTGAGATTCATGATAATGATTAAAATAGACAACCAGATATATCAAGAGTGAAGAATGTGAAGGCCATGCATTTAGCATCTGGTGATTTGGACATTTTTATGATGTAAAATATCACAAAAAGTTCAGGTGTGTAAAATTGATTAAGTCCGCTAATAATAACTAAATATCTTTATATAAATTATGACTTGTAATTTTATTCAACATGAGTAAAACAAGAAAATACAATGCTGTTAAGGATTTTAGATTTTTGTCTACAGATGTTTTCTTGTATGTGTTGTTTGTGAAGCCACAGCTCTGTAACACTGACATCTGTTCTGCCTGAAGTGAGTCTCTGGTGATTATTGGTTTAAATCCAAATGCACCAATAACGTATATCAGGATGTTCAGTGATGTCAAGATGTTATGTGAACAGTTTACACTGTGTATATTTATTTATGTGCACAAAGCAATAAATTAGCTTTTTCACACATCACTATGTGCTTGAAATCCACACCGATGAAACAGACTCAGATTATTTGACTGCTAATTGATTTATTAGGGCATATATACTTCTTCATCCAATGTCGCATATAGGTACATTTCCACAATGGGCAAATTCTCTTATTGCAATTACACAAAACATTAGAGAACTGTGAAATTCAATGAATTCCATGCTTGTGTACAGATCAATTGCATGTGTCTTTTTTTATGTTGAATGACATTGTCCACTTTAGATGTACCCTATGCCGTACTGAATCTGAGCTCTGAATTATACATTAAAATGACTTGTTGTCAGTACTAATTATGACAAGGCGATAATTTCTGCTTCTCATGTTGGAGCTCTGTTTCACTGCTTTGAGGATTAAATATTCTGTATCTGTATCATCTTTCAAATTATGCCTTAAAACTCATCTCTAATAGACTTGCTTTTATTGACCTTTCCATCACTGACCTCTCCTTTATGACTCTTGCCTTGATTTTATATCTTTTAAGTTTTTTTTATTGCTTTTGCCTTGGATTTTATGCTCATTTTAACACTTAATGAAAGACTTGCAGTTTCTCTTTTGAAAGGTATGGTTTAAATGAAGATCATAGTTCTATTCATTTGATTTTCCTGGCATTTTAACTCACCTGCTCTCATCTCTAGACCAGTCAAGAGCCCTCTCAAGGTACAGAACGGCGTCCAAGAAGCCGATTCACTCAAGAAGGTGGCCAAGCGTAGCCGTCAGATTCTGGACAGTGATGACGATGAAGCACCAGTCATAAAAGAGCAAGGCACTACCAAGGGACACGGGAACAAAGAAGTGGCTGTGAAAAAGGAAAAGGTAAAAGCTCCCTTACACTTCCTCATTGGGCCGTCAGAGTCAATTTACAGTGAATACAACATGTCCTCTGGAATTTCTCAGTGACATTTGTGCAAAAAGAAATAGTAGTATGGTGCATCATGACAGACACACATACGCACACACAGTACAAGAGCATCAGGACATCAGTGGGTAGAAAGAGAGCCTGAGCGGTCATACTTTATACGCTTTATATACTGGGTGTCTGATTTTTATAAGGTTCAAAGATGGATTGGTCATAGCTTTTCTATTCGCTGGATATATTCTGCCTGAAACTCCACAGATGCTTTTCTTTGGTGAACTTAGAGATCATTGTGTAACTAACTTGCTCTAAATCTCATCTCTACAAATTCAGTGTAACATGAATTCAGTGTTATATGAAGGTTGGAGGCATATTAGTACTCATTGTTTATACAACACAGTTGTCCCACCACTGAAGCCATTGAGGCTTATTAATTTCATTATGAATCACAATGTTGAATGCAAGTCAGTGATAAGTGTTATTTTGAATTTTTTAAATATTCAGGCTTTGGCTGTCATTTAGCCATTGTTTTGTAAATAATTCCCTTATTTATTTCTCGGTAATATGTCAGGAATGATTTTTCAAAGAAAGTGTTTGGCAGAGGTCTGCTTATACTGAGTATGCAGAAAATGATCTGTGTTTGTTTTTATACTCTGTACTGGTTTATATTTACAATATTTTTTTATATATATATATATATATATATATAAACACACACATATACATATAGAAAGGAATTTGGAGATTTTTCAGGTAAGTTTTGTATTTTGACATCACACAGATCAGAATTGGTGGGACCAACAGCAGTAACATGTTTGCAGAGGGACATGTTTCAGGTTGCTAGTTTCACATGCTAGCTGACTTTGTCCATGGCAAAGTGCAACTTTAGATAGTTGACTAACACTACATGGTTGCAACCTGTTCACGACATTGACTGTGAGGCTTGTGCACAGTACATGAAGATATTTAAACTTGTTATAGAGGAAGAGGATGATATTAGTTTTCTGTTACTCATCTATTTTTTCCCATTTTGTGTTCAAACCCAACTTTCCAAACATAAATAGTTTATCTGCATAGTTATGTTTGTTCACTACGTAATGTGATAAACCAGTACAACCAAAAACTGAAACAAAATAAAAGTATAATAATCCTGCAACACCCTTTATTTAGAAAGATCTAGCCAGCATGTAATGGTTTACCAGTCTGGCTTTTATATTTATTAAGCGCTTGCTGCAGGGCTCTATGCCCCTTCCAGTTTTAGCAGCATTTGGTTGTTTATCCAGCCCTGGGGTTCCAAATGATGCAGTTGTTTAAATGAGCAAACATGTTTTTCACTGTATATTGTAGAGAGTTTCAAGAATTATTTTCCATCTCTTCCAAAAATACTGATACTTGGCTCCACAGGATTTGATGGGGTTTTCATTTTAATTCATGTTCAACTCTCTAGTTGATGGGAGGTTCTTGTTTGACTTGTTTATTCCACAAACAAACACATTTTCTCTCTCTCCTTTTTACGAGAGACAACACAGTAAATAAATACACTTTAATTTGTTTTGGCAGTAGAATGTGCATTGATAGTAGAGGATACAAGTTATTCACAGTAATCTATATCTGGTTGTCTATGGCAACAGAGCTGCCATTATACAAATATCTGCACATCAAACCATGACCATAATTAACAGTAATTATATCCATTACCATCTCTCATCACAACAGGATGATGTGTTCAAGGCTGTTCCCATTCCCCTGTCTCCTCCATCAGCCCCAGTAACACCAGTAACCCCGGCCTCCTCAGCTACTCCGGGGACCCCTGATACCCCCAACTCCATCTCCCCCTCTGGCATCCCGAAGCGCAGGACCGGTCAGTATCTGGTCACATATTACTGCCAACTAACTCCACATTTGTGGGTCTGCTCTTTTTCACCCAGCAGTGCATTTCCTGAATTCCAAACTTTGACACCACGTGAAGACTGATGTTTTTTGTGCCTCGGGTGACTTAATTGGATTACTTATTAGCAGGAGTCCTAATGGCTCCAATACTCATTTCACAAAGGGGGAAACACAGCACTTAAACACAATGTGAACGCACAAGTTTGTCTACTAAAAATAGTTCATTTAATTTATCACCCGTCTCACTTCAAGGTTCTCGAACCGTAGCTCGAGAGCTACTAGATTGCGTTACACTATTTGTACATCATCTCATCCACTAAGCAACTGATTACACACTTTAAAGCCCACATCATCATTTTTGCATTTTCGTAATAATATCTGCATTGTATTGTGACATGTTGTTTCTGTTGACAGTATTAATGAATTCTGTAGAGCACGTCTTCATACGGCTCGTTCTTTTTCAGCGTTTTTTTTGTTTGTTTGTAGTGTGGCACAGAAAAAATGTGATTATTATATGAAAACTTGATTGTTCATGACAGCTTCAATGTTTGATTGTACAAAATAAGAGAAAAAGTGCAGCTTTTTTTACTTGCAATGTAGTTTTACATGGCCCTCGCAGATGCACGGGCATTGAAAGTAAAAGCTGTCCTTTAGGATCCTGCAGCTTGAAATTACTTTTTTCAACACAGGTTGAACATCAATTGTAGAGTATTTTATTGTTATGTAAGAGGAAAATAAAAGGGGCTTATAGTTTGCACAATATATTCTGTTTTTATTCTGTATTAGTTTTGTTCTACGTTGTTTTTATTGAGGATTTGTTTCCTTCCTCCTTTGCCACATTTCTGCTGCAGGATCAGGTTTCATTTTCTTTTCATCATCTGATCATCTTTCTGTTTGATAGCCACCACATACTGTCTGTTTGCTGTCAGCAGTGGTGTGTGTTGGTTCAGAACTCTACCACCAACACCACCACCACTTAAGAAATCATCAGAGTGACTCTATAATTTGACCAGGAATTAATGCTTTTTTCATGATAAAATCCCAACGGGAAACCCCAGTAGTTATACCTCTACTTGAGCTAGGATCAAAACAGTTGTGAAAACCAACATTACCCCTGGGCACAAGTGCTGCTGCACAGAATTATGGAGGAAATTACGCTGGAATCCTAAGCTGCCTTCTGCATGATTTCTTTTAGAGTGGAATTTGTGTTTTCATTACCAAAGCATATATGTGATTCTTTTTTTTTCTCCAACCTACATGTATTATAAGCAAGCAGTGAACTCTGTTTTCATCACAACATTCTCTGTGTGGTTATGGCATGATTTCATTTGGTTTTTATTTTAATTTTTTTTTTTTTTTTTTTTTACTTGAATCTAACCTAATCCATCCTGATGTGTGCAGCAAGGAAGAATTTCCCCAAGAGGAAGCTAGATGAGTCTAGGAGCAGCAGTGAGAGTCAGAGAGAGGACGCTAACACCAGAGTGGAGCAGGGTCAGCAAAACAAACGACCCCGTGTGGAGAGCAATATCAATATCAATAGCACTGGTAAGCCTTAAACTCAGTTATAATGCTGAAGGTAAGGTTTCTGCACAGGTCTGAATGGACTTGGCAGAATAGAAATGTCACAGGAGCCTTTTTCGATCTTGAAATACACTTCCTGGATACAGCAAAAAATAAATAGGATATTTGGTAAATGTCAATAGCTCAAGTAACCATCTTGTTACACATTGTGGTCTTGATCATTGTGGTCATGATACAACTGATTATTAGACATAATTTTCAAATAAATATTGTTGTTTTTCCCAAGTCAATGAAAAGAACACTTTTTCTCCTAGATACAATTAAGTTTTACACAGAAAAGCAACAGCCATTTGAAAACATTCACTGCTCAATGATTAGAAATAAGTAATGAATTGGCAGCTGCGAGAACATCATAACATGGAGAAGTTACTGCATGCCAGAGTAGTAGAATTGGTATACATATCTATTTGTAGTCATTATTTGGGCCAAGCATATACACCATAGAGTAAATGTGAAAAATACCTCAGATTCCTGTGGAATAACTGTATGTTTTTTGTGCCGCTACCTTGCCACTTTCTGTCAGAACCCGCTGTTTGCTTGTAATTTTGATGCTAGATGAACAGTCAGTTTCAGAATATGTCCTATTCAACTGTCAGTAGTCCGTCGCTTGTTGAAAACCTATACTTTTGGACAAAAAATGGAGTTGTAGATGGAAAAAATGTCATTGTGAAACAGAAATTGTAGTATTTGTGTTCTACTATGAAGGTCCACACTCTTTGCAATTTGTTGGACAACTTGGAAGATTGAAGATTTACTTGAAGTGAATCATTGTGACCCGATGTTTTCTGTTTCCACCAAAAAGAATCTGCTCTCTCCCTGGTGCACTTATGACATGATTTATTCCTCATGTAAAATTATGAAACAGCTGGTAAAGAGAATTAGCAGCAACATTTTTCAACATAGTTATTTAGCTGCTGTGTTATCATTTTAGCAAGAATCTGCAAGCAGCATGGAGAGAAAATAATCACCTTTTTTCTCAAATTTCACTGGTAGAATACTAAAAAGTAGCTCCACTGTGTCTTTTTGACTTCTGAATGAGAAAGTTAAAGTTTCCTCTGTGGTTCTAAACCCAGCTGATATGACCCAAGTTTTGACTGTAGGATCTGGCGTTTCAACTGTATCAATACTTATTTATCTCTTACCTTGATTGCCTTGGTTAAAAAGAAAGCCTCAAAAATTATAACCTGCAGCATTTTATTGGAGAAGTCTGTTCTGTTGAAAGCACTCTTCAAACACAGGCTCAAAAAAGAGGTCACCCTCTGTAAATCTACCAGCATTTATCTATTTAATGACTGCAGTTCCTTTTTCTCTTGCACTGTGTAGGGGATTCTGATGAACCCATGGAGGAGGGAGCAAAGGATGAAAGGGTTGAAAAGCCAGTGACCGAAGCAAACAGACCAGATGAGGAGCTGGAAATGAAAAAGAAAGAGGAAAGAGAGAAGCCCAAAGCAGAGGAGCAGGTGGAGAAAATGGGTGTTGGTGAGAAAGAAAAGAAAGCTGGGGAGGTGGAAAAGAAACATGAAGGGAAGGAGAAGATGGATGATGAGAAAGGGCATGCTGTTGGCAAAGAGAGGGTCATTGAAAAGGACAAAAACGAGGGAAAAGAGAGCCCGACAAGTCAAACTGCAAAAGAGTCGAAACAAGCAAAAGAGCAGAAAGATAAGGAGCCGGCCAAGAAATCACCCATCAGCAGTTTCTTTGGTGAGGAGGAATTAGCATAGTCCTGTGCTTACAAAAAACACGTGTCCGTAAATGTGCCATGCTTTTATCTGTTAGGAAAGAATGCAAAATAGGGCCACAGTGCCACTCTCACCTTCCTTTAAACTTATTTTCTTCTATAGCTCCCAGGAAAGCTGCGGTAAAGACAGAGAAATCAGACAGAAACGAGGGGGAGAAAAAGACAAGTGTGGAGAAGAAGAGTGCAGTGGAGGAGAGCAAAGACATGAAAGGGTGAGGCACAACTACAAAGGGAAGCTACAAAGTGCTTGGATTTAATAAGAAAGATGGCACACCTGCCTGTCACCATTCGAGGCTTCCTGTTTGTCTGTCTGTGTATTTGCTGGATGCAAAATTGTAAGAAGAAAGTCACAGGTTTGATCTACTGTGTTACCCTCTCTGTCAGTGAACCCTCATCCAGCGACTGACCTTGACCTCCCGCCCATCATGATGCACACGAATGAAATTGGAGATGAGAACAGACAATTCAAACAATGAGTTTAAAGCATTTTACCATTCTGTCAAGCCCAAAGCCATGTTTTAAAGTTGTAATCCATTTTCCAAGGCATTTTTTAGTTTGTAAAAGGGAGCAGACTGAGTGATTGTGATGAGTTCACACGAGGGTAAGATGAAAGCAATTAGTCATTTGTCCCAAGTTTAGATAGTTTTTTCTTTTTAGCTGGCTGTTAATAATCCTTCTTTCACCAGCATGCTAACATTACAACAGCACCTAAGATTGTGGATGAGTGATCCTAATGTTATCCTCTTGATCAACAAATGACATCACCCCCTGCAACAGCATTTCGTTTGGAATTATTGTAATTGTCGCTCACCAACTTACCGTTATAACCCCCCTACTATCATTAGATGTCGGTTGTCAGACGGTTACCTCCTTAAAATTGCTCACTTTGTCTGGCTAATTTTCATTTGTTCACAATAATGATAGCAAATCCTCTTAATAGACAACATGTAACCGGCAAATATTTAGTTTTGCTCTGGCCTCTTGTGGTTACTACTTCACTGGAAAGGTGTTTTCTAACTGCTGTGATTGTACATAATACTTTTTTTCACATTTTTATGAAGAACTTGAATGAAGTACACAGCTTAGATTTTGAAATATAGCATCAAGGCCAGTCACTGTCATTCTGTTAATCACTGACATGTGGTTCTCATGGTGTTCTTTCTTAGTGAGAAGTCTTCAGGACAGACCGAGTATGATCCGTCCAGGTCCAGCTACCACCCTGTGGACCACGCCTGTTGGAAGCAAGGGCAGAAGTAGGTCCCAGTGATTTTTCTGTCGAGGAGCATATCATGTTTTTTTAAAAATATCTTTTCTGTTCTAGTGGTCCTCTCTCTCATACACTCACTCTCACTAACTCTCTCTCTTGCTCTCTGCAAGTGACCAAGTAACCTAAATTAAAAACAAGAACTACAACGAATACAATATTCAGTCCAAGATGGTGCCCCAACACAATGGGAATTCATCACCATTTATGGAATTTTTGAACAGTCGTCATATGATTTATGGGGTTCAGACTCAGGTCAAAATGTATGTAGGAATTTTCTGTGCTTGTTTGTTTTTTGGTGTACTACATGGGTAAAGTTCATTGTATTGTTATTGGGTGGGTTGAAAACCAAGTCAGAAAATAAATTTATTGACTTTCAAATCTGCTGTGTTCTTGAATAAATGCTCCAGCAGTTATGTTGTCCAATATAGCAAACAAAACACAGATGCTTCTGCAAAGTAATGTAAACAAATGCTGTTTTGATTTATTTGGTGAGCGCTGTGTTGCATTTCAATCCAACTCCTCTTCAGAGAAAGGAAGTGTAGAAAATATGTTTTTGGGGAGATTTGCTAAACAGATCAACTGTTCTTCCCATATGGTGATAATGAGATGTTCTTGTTTGCATTTCAATCATTGTAAGAAGACATCAGCTCTGATCTTTGCCCTCCATGATATTTCTTGCATACAGTTTTGGTAATCTAGAATCCAAGCGCATTCTGCTGTTGCACTAAATGGTTCTTACTACGAACTGCTGAGTCAGCTAAATCTTTCGAATGTAAATCTGTCGGTGTAAATCCATTGCTTGCTAACTACATGCTCATCGCTCTCCAGAGTGCCATACTTGGCGGTGGCTCGCACCTTTGAGAAGATTGAAGATGACTCTGGCAGGTAAGAGCTCCATATGGGGGAAAGGTGTTATCTCAAAATGGGGTAGCCACCATTTGGGGAAATAGTGATTGCTGTTCTATTAAAAGAAGATATAGTGAAACATTTTACTGAGCAGGCTTCCTGCTAAAACTTCTGGGATATGAAATTTAAGGAGTTGTAAATCCAGTCATAACATGTTTGGATATTTGATTATTTTTGGGGGGAAAAGATTGGGAAATATAGGAGAAATTTACACACGAAATAATTTATTTTAAAACTTGTTTGGTGTTTTAATTGCATATGATGGTGCCATTCAGCTATGATCTGCACAGTAAGAACAACGTTACAGGAGACTTGACTGTTTACTCCTTTACAACAATAGAGCTGAAAAATGATAAGAAACCAGCACAGATAGTTTTTTGTTTGTTTTTTTGGCCTTGAACTGCATTAAATTTGTAGCTCTGGAACATTTATAGAATTACAATATATCAGGGCCATCAAATGACCGTAGATCATAACTTTAAAGTGATGTTTGTAACTTAAGTCTCTGGCCTATAAATTGAAGCCCATCTTTTTTATACTTTGAAGATATTGAATGACGAACTTCCAGGTAATGAATGGGTATTTTTCCCACCCATTGATGTATAGCATTTCATAAATGAACCGTTCATCTGCCTTCCAGGCTTCCATTTCCTATTAAAACCCCCAGACAAATCTCATTTTCCACCACAGAGTATTTACAGGATGGTTTTAAAATTCGTTTAACTCCCTTTCCTTGTCTCAAAGCAATCCCGTTGTCATTTCCTAGATTGAGAAACATCGAGACGCTGTCGAACCTGTTTCGCTCTGTGCTGCTGCTCTCTCCAGGTAAATGGTATTTTATCTCTCCCATAATGCATGCTGATGTACCTACACAGGCAGCTGGCTGCCAGCCACTCTGTCAAGGTGATGATGCTGAAGCCAGGTTGCACATAAAAGTAGAATGAGTCAGTTTATTGATGTGTGTGTACGCATGGACTTTGTACTGTGAAATGTCTTTGCATGTTTTGGTGTTGTGCTTATATTTGTTGTGGTATTGGTCTGGGTTTCTCTGTGCATGTATTTCACATTTCCAAATGTGTGTTTGTGAGAGTCAGTTTTATTGTCTGGCTGTGTGTATGCAATTCCATTTTGAGCTTCTCTGGGTGTGTGCTTGTGTTTGAAATGTCTCTGCGGCCTCTGGGTGTGTTAGTCTCTGTATGAATAGGTTTGTCTGTTTTTTTTTGTCCATATCTGTTTGGGTATTTTAATTGTGTGTGTGTGTTCGTGTTGGTGTTCGTGTTCTCATTGCAGATGACTTGCTGTGCTGTGTGTACCTGTGTCTGAATCAGCTGGGTCCTGCCTACCTGGGGATGGAGCTTGGTGTGGGAGAGACTGTGCTGATGAAAGCTCTTGCCCAAGCAACTGGTAACACACTCTAACACACATTTTTTCTGTTAGACCTGGATAAACACTTGCTCATCCCTTCCCAGCCTAATTGCTGTTGCCTCCTTTCTTTACTCATCAGCTATTAAGGAAGCTCCTATTTACCGTTTCTTTCTTGTTGCCAGGGCGACAATTGGACAAAATCAAGGCAGAGGCACAAGAGAAAGGGGATTTGGGCCTGGTGGCAGAGAGTTCCCGTAGCAACCAACGTATGATGTTCCAGCCTGCCAATCTGACGGCAGGGGGCGTGTTCACCAAATTGAAGGAAATTGCCAACATGAGTGGGAACTCGGTGAGCCACAGAAAAACATTTTCATTAGTGGGAGAAGGACTTTGGAAAATAATGTTTTCAGCCAATTTGCTTCTCAGCATTGGGGTCGTGGAGGGAAAGAAATTTAATTGTGTGTGTGTGTGTGTGTATTGAAGAAATTATTTGTTTATTTGTGTACCGTGGAAGGAATAAGATAATTTTTCAGCCTTTGAATAAGTCATCATCTAGCTGGAATTTCTCAAGCAATTAGTCCTTTTACCTTTCCATTGCTGTTGGGTCTTTTTTTTTATTTTTTACACTGGGTTGAACATGGAGTTGCGTGCTCGCTGGTGACCTCAGTCTTTTTGCATTCTGTCTCTTCTTGCACTTCCTCTGTGAATCTCAATTTCCTCTTGGCTGCCTCAGGCCATGAATAAGAAAATCGACATCATCAAAGGCCTCTTTGTGGCGTGCCGCTTCTCTGAGGCCCGCTACATAGTCAGGTAAAATAACACACACATGCACACACACAGACTCAGACACTCAGACTTGTGCTGTTACATGCAAATGAAAACAGATATTGCAGCACTGTATTACCTGCCCATCTGTCTAAATCTGTTCAGGCATGTAGCTGTCGTCATAGGTAGCAGGTGTTCTTGGGCTTCAATATTGGCTACTATTGGTCTTGTGTTTTGATTGACAGGTCCCTGGCAGGGAAGCTGAGGATAGGCTTGGCTGAGCAGAGTGTCCTGGCAGCACTAAGCCAGGCTGTCTGCCTGACCCCTCCAGGACAAGGTAACCTGGATTTTTACTTAATACAAACAGGACTAATTAATTCATTAATCATTTAGTTTACTGTGTCAAAAATAATGAGGAATTTCCATTCTTGAATGGCTTTATTTAGTTAGAAAAGGAGTTGAAGAAAAGTTATTCGTAACAATGATATGAATCACAGCAAATGACAAATACTCACATTTGAGAAGCTGGAGTAGGCAAGTGTTTTGTTCGACCGGTTTACTTTTTGAAATTGGTGTTGTGTTAGCTTTATATACATAAACCTAACTTTTAGACTAAAGCCCTTTTTGCGATACAGAACCAAATCTCAAAAATTCAAGCTACTAACCCGTATTATTTATAAGCTATTAAATGAATGGTGGCTTTGATGTGTAAATTTGAGTGAAATATTGAGCCGTATGAACAGTCCTTTTAAGAAGCATTCTGGAGTTATAGGAGGAAATATAATAAGATCACAGAGCATATGTCAGCAGCGTTAAGTTTTTCTTTAAATGCACCAGCAAAGAACTACTTATAAATACAGTATATTTAATCGACTTTCCAACCAATACCTAAATAAAAGTTAACCCACAGCAGAAGAGTAACCTGATTTTTGACATCTCATCTCATTCTCCGCATTTCCTGCTTTCAGCACAAATCCCACCTGCACCCACCAGCACTGCACGGCACCAAATTAAATAAATGCTTTCTACTTATTAGTATTCACAGCTTCTTCACGTCTAGAGGTATGCTTTAATAGGAGTCAATTAGACCAAAGCTTTGCTGGGGAAATTTGCATTGATCCGTGGTCTGGGCCGGAAATGTTTTTCTTAACAATTCATTTATTTTACCATTATTTAATCAGGCAGGTCAACTCAGAAAAGAATCCTTAGCGGACCTGAAGTGGATCATCATATAGAATAATTAATAATACATTTAATAATTTGGTTAGAAGTGTGATAAAGCGAATTAGTTATGGCGTTATTCTCCTGCCATTGCAAGCACAGCTTTGCACAAGTGGACAGCTCAGTATGCGAGTGCGCAGTTTTGAGCATGAGCAGAGAAAGTCTGTGTGGAAATCACACTTTCAAACTTCCAGATGATGCTCTTGAATTACGGCAGGAAAACAACGCCACTATTGGCCCTCATCTGGGGCATGAATCATTTGTTTTCAACTAATGTTAAACAAACTAATATTAGGTCATACGAATGTTAAAAACAAAAGTTTGAAATTAATATTTTGCCGCATAGATTTCCCTCCTGCTGTAATCGATGCGGGGAAAGGAATGAGCACTGAGAGCAAGCGGGCTTGGATCGAAGAGAAGAGTCTCATTCTCAAACAGACGTACTGGTAAGATAAGTCTAAACAAATCCATCTCATTTTAAGTTACAGTCTCTTCCCAGTACCATTTCAGTGCTTCATTCCCTTTAAACTCCATCCCTCATTCTTCCTTGATGGCTTACCTATTCTTTTTGCTTTAATTTTGGGTATTGATTTTCCTTGTCGTCTTCCATACACTCCCCATCTTCTCCCAGTGAGATGCCCAATTATGATGTCATCATCCCTGTTCTGCTGAAGGAGGGCATAGACCAACTGCCCAAACGCTGCAAGCTCACTCCAGGTATCTCGCTAATCAGGAAGCAAAGATGCTATATGGTTTTAAACAGTGACTGGTCTTGTGCTCATTGCTACATTCGATGGTGGTGTGTCGGATATTTTAGTTGAGTCATTTATCACTAAAAGATAAGATACCATTACCTCCCAATTACATTGTTGTCAAGCTATTTATGATAAGGAACCTTGGCAACAAGGTGGATAATTAATACCAGCCACCATCTGAATGGTACTAAATTGGGAGAAATAAATTGGCTGTTGTTGGTCACTTAGACGAATCAGCTACTGTATTTTGGCAGATAAACAATCATAAAGGGGCTGATCTATTTTAAAATGGGATACACTTTAATTAGCTGGTAAATTTAGGAAAGCATCGGGTTACTGCTCAATAAAAACTTGTACTATGCACCGTAACTGCTCCTGAAATATTGTTAGCTATATTTAATCATTAAGTATCTTTGCTACTTTTGAAGCTTAAGTTTTAGGCATAGCCTAAATGAATTGGAGTCACACTACCAACAAATTTCTGATTTTGTTTTGTCACAGAAGCAGCGTGATGCTTTTGTGTCAGGTGAAATGTGTTATTGAGGTTAATTTCTCAGTTGGTCTCAGGCCCTGCACTCTGAACTGGGAATCTTGTGCATGCATGGAAAAGTTTTAAGGAATTAAAATTTTGGGCCAACTTTAAATTATTTTGTAAATCATGAATAATGTATGCCTGAATTGTTTTTTTTGAAGGTTTGTCTTCTCTAAATTCCTCTTCAGTTTTTCTGCTTACTTTGTCCAATTTGCTTGCATTCAATTTTTTCATAGGTGTACCGCTGAGACCCATGTTGGCTCACCCCACTAAGGGAGTCGGAGAGGTGATGAAGAGGTTTGATGAAGCGGCTTTCACCTGCGAGTACAAATATGACGGGGAGCGTGCACAGGTGTGTGTGTGTGTGTGTGTGGGTGGATTTATTCACTGGTGTGACAGAGTGCAATTGTTTGTTTTCCTCACATTTGGCACCAAACACATGCCTCCTGAATTTTGTATGCGCACACCTTTTGGCTGTATTCTTTGAGTGTTTGAGGCATTGGTGTGAGGTACTCACTTCCTCTTGCTGTGTACTTACTGTTATGTGTGTGAGCATACTAGCAGGGTTTGTCTTTATTGTGTGTGTGTATATGTGTCTGTGTGTAGCACCTGTGCCTATTCTGTTAAGATAAACAGTAGTGCTGCTTTTGCCCTAGGCCTTTAGGCAAGTGCGTTCTCCCATTGGTTATTGGAGAGGCAAAGAGAGAAATGTAGGGGGGGCTGAAAGAGAGAGGAGTGAAAGACAGCAGTGGTGGAAAGGAAAATTTGTCAGACAGACAAAAACACATCGCAAAAGACTCATTGTTTTGTAAACCCCTCTAGCAGTATTATTTTAGATAGTCAATCCAATAAGGTACCTTTGAACTGAATTGAGGGAGAGAAATGGAGAGGGAGCAAACTAGATGATCTCATTCACACTCACTCGACTCACTGCAGTGGACATTATATTAAACAACCAGCAGAGGGACTCATGGCACATTGCGAGTGTGCGTGTGCATGTGTGTGTGCATGTGTGAGAGTTAGAGTGAGACTGAAAGATTCAGCAGGCAAGGAAATTGTGGATTTTTCTATACAACGAACAACCATGTGCAAGGTTGTGTGTGTCTTTGTGTTCAGATTTGGTTCAACTCTGGTATTTGCTGAATCACCATTAGTGTAGATGTCTGCAAAGAACTATATGTCCCCTCTGATCAGTCAAGCAAGGAAGCCTGTGTGTGTGTGTGCATGTACGTGCGTGCGTGTATGTGGGTGTCTGTGTGTGCGTGTGTTATGGAATGTTGCCAATTGCGTGCTTTCTGTCACTGTACGCATTATTCACACATCCATCCATTGTCAAATCCTCCTCCCTTCCAAAACCCCAACTTCTCTTTTATTTGTCCCCAAAGATTCACATTCTGGAGACTGGTGAGGTACGAATATTCAGCCGCAACCAGGAGGACAACACCAGCAAATATCCTGATATCATCTCTCGCATTCCCAAGGTAAAACACTGTAGCACACAAAACAGTGTAGCTTAGCCCTTGGGAGAGAGGAGTCAGTTTGAGCAGTCTTTGTCAAATGAAGGGTTTACAAAAATCTGGATTACAACCGCACACATTTATCTCACTCACTGTCTGTGTTGAAATGAAAGAAAGGTGCTGCCTTTCTTTTAGCTCTCATTCAGCCGACTTTCTTCTCTTTCTCTCAGCTTTCATATCTGTATCTGGTAGAAACACCTCTTCAAAGTTTAGATGTGTTTTTGTTTGACCTAAGTCAACCTTGTCCTCTTCAGCTAGTCAGAACACTTGTATTCCACCATATTCCGTGATTTTGTATGTACTGCTATTAAAGCAAAAATGCAGACTAAGCCGTATACATCAATGGAATTAATAAGATTTCATCATTTGCCAAATATACATGACTTGTTGCTTTATCTGCTCTGGAGGCACACGGGCCAGGTCAGGAAATGCTTGGGTGGAATGCTTCTGCCAGTTTTAAACTTAATGATCTTTAAATGAACACACTTGAAGATCTGATCTCGATCTATTTGTATTTGTTGCAATACCGATATTGGTTTATGTTGATTTGGATTTGATGAGGAGTGTACATGACATTAGGACAATTTTGATTGTATCACCTTAATCACTGTAGAATTGAAGTCCTAACATACAACCCTACTCATGAGTAAGTCAACGAATTTAAGTGGTAACTATTAATAATGCTCTTCTTTCTGTTGAAGTACCAGAGTTGTGGCTCTCAACATCAAACATACTACTTACTTAAAGTAAAATTGGAGTCTTGGGTAGACATGCTAAAAAAGCAAGAATCAGACTGCATGGTGCAAGAGAGAACCCACCAGTAGTTAAATCTTTGGCAGTTGGCCTGGTGTTATGTGTTTGCGCCTGCTCAGCATGCTTCTCTGTTTTATTAAGTAACTGCAGTAAAATAGAAAGCAATAAAGCTGCATGGGTTTGGTCGCTGCATTTCTCTCTGTCTACCTCATTCACGGTTTTAGTTTTTGAATTTTTGGTTGCTTAACTGCTAATGGAACCCGAATGATTCAAAATTAAATCTTTACCCTTTAACCTCTTTTCTTTGTACCAGAACAATAATGGGAAGATAGTTATAGCCTAATCATTGGCCAAAAAATATATATGGATGGCAAAATTTTACATCATTTTCTACACAATACAATACACTTAAGACATTGGTTTTCTGTTTGGGCATGACCACCACTTTTAGCTCAAAGCAATCTGCAGTAGAATTCAGAATGATCACCACTTGTAAACAAAAACATTCTCATCTTATTTTATTTTATTCATAGTGACCACTGTTGAAAAAATATATTTTAGTCCACCTGATCTGGTTCTACATCACCAAATCAATGGTAAATCACCTTGGGCTCTGTAACCCAATATACTCTATACTTTTTTTTTTTTTTTGCTTTTGTCTTTGAAAAAAATAGCCAGAATGTTGTAAATTGTATTGTTAAGAAATCTGATTTTAAAAGAATTCTTTGATCCGCCCTTTGACCTAGTTGTGCAAAAAGTAAACACCTGCCTGTCTGTCTCTCTCTTTGCAGGATATCTCAAAATCTTAGTGACAGATTTCAACTAAATGCAAACTGGTAGCCAGTAACTTTTCTAGGGAATGGGCATAATTTGGGAAGATTTTTTTAATTTATTTTCAGGATCTTGCTGCAGAATTCTCAATGTAAAGGTTTTTTTTTGATAATTTTACTGGGCAGACCAGAAAAGAGGGTGTTGCAGTGGTCAAGGCAGGCAGTTATAAAGGCATGAACAAGAGTCTTAGCATCTGCAATCTTAAGGATGGAAGAAGTGAAAGAAGGCAGACTAAATCAGTGAGTTGATGCTATGTCAAGAATCTAAGGGAGAGATTAGTCAAATGTGATGCCAGGATTACAGGCTGTGGTTGAGGGACAAGGGACCAGGATGGCATCAATATCAATAGTCAGAGGAGAGTGGAAGCTGATGAGGTTAGTAAGTTGGGGGCAGTGGGGCCAGAGCTGATATTAAGTTGTGTGTCATCAGCATAACAGTGGAAGCTGAGACCAATCAAACATTTTCCAATTTACACCTGCCGACCTCATATGTGCTTCATTATTTGTCTATTCATCAAGCAGGTTATATCTGACACCTTTAATCAGGATTTCACATCATTTTGGCAGATTTTGCAATTTATTGTTTGTTTATCAAGGTTGTCATGGAGTTTTTCCCAAACACAGCTGATCATTTTATTCCAACATTATTAAGAAAGTTGAGTGCTTCATGGTTTTCGCTAATTTACAAAATTAGAGAAAACTGCCTCCTGCCGTTTTTAATGGTAGGAGGACGTTCGCAAATGCAAGGTTAAAACAAGGTGTAAAAAGGATCACAGATCATCATGCAATAATACCTGTGTCCTCTCTCTCTTCATCTAAATCTTGTCTCTTCACTCATGCTGCACTACATCTTTTCATTCTCATTTCTCTCCAACTCATCTTTTTCGGTCCTGGTCTTTTCATAGTTCCTCATGCCTCCTACACGCCTCTTTTTCTCACACTCAACTTATTGCAGTCTGTCTTTTTTGTGCCCCATCATTTCTCCTTCTGTCTCTTCATTACCTCTTTATGATACCAATTGTATCTCTCACTCCTTTCTTAGTAGCTCACTTTGTCCACACTCCTCTCTTCCCCTCATTCTGTGTTCAAGATTTTATGCTTCCTGTCATTGATGTGTCTGTAAAGTCACACTTTCCTTATGCCATCTCGTTATAATCCTTCATACTAAGACCCAAACAATGCCAATACCAATACCAATACATTAGTGACAGGCCAATATCGGCCAGAAAAATTGGGAGACCGATATATCGGCTGGGTTGGGACCTACTTCATACCCTTTCCTTCATTTATTTTCTCCTTCTATCCTTTTGCTTTTTCTCTTGTGCTTTGTTGCCTGATGATGCTGCTGCCTACTGTGTCCTCACCTTTTTTGTTTTTGACTTCAGTACTTATTTATCCCCCGCGCCTTTCTTACCTTTTGTCATTGTCAAGCTCTTTTATTCTAAGCACACACCATTCCCTTCATTATTTGTTTGTAAAACTTTTCTCACTTTCACCCTTTTGCTGTCGCTTCTCTATTCCTTGCTACTGTGCTCTCTCTGCCATCTCGGTCTTCATTACCTCTACCTGAGCTCTAACGCATTGCACAAAATAACAACGGCATGAAGGGAGAAGTTCGGTCATCACATATTTGTGCTGTATTTGCACGTCATAGGAGAGACAGGATATTCAAGCTTTCTACTTAAAAAATATTCTTTCCATGAGCTCACAAATAGCAGAGGTGGCTTAACATTATTGCAAATGGAGCCAGATTTAAATCACATCATAATATGATGGCGATTTTTAATTGATTATTAATCTCATTACAAGTACATAATTGTGCTCTAATTTATATTAGTGGGCTTTTTTTTACACATTTTTTTTCAAATCTTTCAGCCTTTCTACATGTCAAACTGTTTTAATTAAGTAGTCAGGCACCACAATGACACGACAGTTGAATTTAATTTATGTCAGTTAATCAATGCTTGGTAAATTGTTGTGCTAGAACAAGCAGAAAAAAAAAGTGTAGACAGAAACTCATCATCAATTTATATATGTGGTCAAAAAAATTAAATTGTCAGACTTTGGTCCTAAATTTCTGACAGGCTGTTTGTTTTCACAACACTAAATTACCCTTTAATGAATGTGTGTATCATTGCAATCTCAGACCAACATACTGGATGGACCATCCTCTTGTTTCATAACTCTGTCACAATTCATAATTTTCATTTGTGACAGCCTAAAATTGCACACTCTCTAGCAAATTGTACATGAAGATTAATAGCCCATTTTGACTAGATAAAGTTGATATCTTGCTTGCCTGTATGCGTATAAACTTTTGAAGCTCTGCTGACTGATGGGATCCATTTCCCTCACTTGCCATTTATAAAAACATGTTTTTACTCGAGGCAACAATGTGTCAGTTAACATCTTCGAGAGAGACATTCAAGGACCTACCTGCTGTAGGAAAAATGTTGAAAAATGTGTATGTATGAGCTGAAATAATTTGTGGTTCTTACTTCAAGAAATTTTAGAGAATGTGTTATCTGAAACAGTTATGTATTCTACATAAGATTTTAATGTGGCAATAATGAGAGGCTCTGACAGATGTTTTCATGTCAGCTGTAGCTTTAGCTTCTGCCTGTTCTTGTGATGACACATTCTTTAGATCACAAGTGGCCTGAACAAAGGACAATACATGACAGAAACGTCACATCAATGGCACGTGTTCCCTGAATAGAATAGATAGCTTGATTAGATTTTACTGCACAATCACTGCATTAACATATTAATGAAGAAAAAATTACTTTATTCAAGCTACTATGGTGCCTTAATGTTTTAAAAGATGAAGTTCGTGTGGAATGTGAAGGCAGTGGTGTTGACATAGAAACATTTGGTAATTAATGCTTTAATTAGCCTAATGACCCGAACAGCATAACTGCTTATGTCTGATTTATATTGCTGAGACTGTTTCCTCACACTCTCTAACCTCTAAAATAACTCTTGTGCATTTAAATCTCTCATTGGTTTTTACTGATTACCCTTTAGGTTTCACCGGGTGATGCGCTTGCTTAAAAAGTCAGACCTCGACTTAAATAACCATGGAAGTTCAACCACATTTCAAGTAATCTTGGTAACACCAAATCAATTAGGAAGCATGTAAGGAATTAATAATTTTTTACACAGGGTCATATATAGAAGGGAAAACAGAAGCATCAGACCAATAGTCCAGCTATGTTTGTGTATGCGATTTGGTGATTTGAAAAGTTAAAAAAATTCCAGACTGGTCTTAAATTTTATCAATAAATGTTTGTTTGTTGACCTCCATTTAGCAATAGAAAATTGCCCCCACCACCCTTTTCTCTTTTCCTTCACATTCTTATGTTTTGGGAGTTTTAGCTTGAGGTAACTGTTGTGGTCCTTTTTTTTTTTGTGACCCAAGCCATTCATTTCTCAGCAGCAGTACTAAAATTAGTCAACGATTATTCAAAAGAAACACTATATGAATGCCATGTGTCTGGGCCACCTTCCTTATGTTGAAAATATATTTCCATGAATTAATTGATGTTGAGCGCCCAATTAAGATATTATAGTTCCTAACAAAAGTGATAATAAATTAGACCAGTTAGACAGTTATGATAGATGAGTATAACTAGGGCTTTTTTTAAAGCGGTGGCTGTAAGCACAGTCACACACCGTCACCTGTAGCAAAAATGCAGATCACTGTGGTAAGCACTCTCGGGCACTAGTGTTCTTAAGCTATATTTATGCACAAAATAGATAATAAAAATTTTTTTTCATCATTTCATTCATTTTTTTTCTTCTCTGGCTCGTGGTTTTCAAGAACCTCCAAAAATGTATTTTAAAGCAGGAAAAGTCTTCCATGTCTCTATTAAACATTATTTCCTTCTCCTCTGTCCATTTTTTCCCCATCCTGCATCTCCAGGTGAAGAAGGACTCTGTGGTATCCTGTGTGATTGACTCTGAGGCAGTGGCTTGGGATCGTGAGAAGAAGCAGATCCAGCCTTTCCAGGTTCTCACCACTCGTAAGAGGAAGGTATGGTTGTAGAGATGGACAGAGAATTACAGAAATTTTGAGAGGAAAAAGGTGATTGAAATGCAGGAGAGGTACCCCAGGAGCAAAAGGTAGAGGAAAGGACAAGATCAGTCAGGGAAAGAAAAAAGGGATGGAAAGGATAGGAAACAAGGTGGTGAAGAGGGGTATAATGGAGTGAAATGATCCAGCAGGGAGTGAGATGGACAGAGAAAGTGAAGACAGAAAGATGGAGAGGGTGGGGGAACATGATTGATAAGCAGGAGAAAGAAGAGTCAAATGGAACAGAGAAAATGCAGTGAGGTAGAGAAGAAAGAGGGAATTTCAGGTCTCGGCAATGACGGTTTTTTCCAGCTTTGATCAGAATAAAAGCTTCGCTCTACAAACGGTTCACTTTACCTTGCCTGCTTACGTCCTTTAAGATAAAGGAATGAGAAACACAGTGACTAAAAATGGGTGAAGAAGATTTTTCTGATCAGTTCGCTTTTGACACTGTAACTAATCTTCATTATTTGTAGTGATGGCTTGATACCTAGACTGATTTTAGTGCTTCTTGGCCATATTGTAACAGCATCTTCCCTGTTTTACTGCCACGAGTTTTCAAAATGAAACGAAATGTTTCAGATAAGGAGATGAAACCAGATATGCACTAATTATGCATCATTAATGAGCACGGAAGAGAGAGACGCAAGGGAGCTAAAAAGGAGAAGTGGGAGGCAAGAGTAAAGCAGAAATATGATCTCTCATGTTTGAAGACTGCAGAGATTGTATGTTGTTTTGGTGGGCATTGCAGTTACATTTTGTCACGCAACAACAGGGCAGCCACTGGTTGGAACATTTGGCACATTATCGAGTATAAAGTGTATGTTTTCAGGGGATATAATTGTGCTCCAAGTATGCTAGGAAAGCCCATTACAAATTTATGAAATTTTACAGGGTCATGAGGGGAATCGCATAAAAATTAAAAGCAAGAGAATAGAGACCAGAATAGATTGAGATGAAGACGATGCAGTGCAAAAGAGATGACAATCAAAGATGGAAGGAGCCAGAAGAAATTTGTAAAATGTGTCAAGGAAAAGGGATCATCACAATTATGAGGTGTGATGCTGTTCAAAGGTAAAGAATGGAAGGAATTATACATTGATTTGTGGATTAGATGCAATGATTTGCATATTATTGCCAGGGAACATTTATAAAATGTTTATGTCTATCCTGCAGGATGTCGACGCCTCTGAGATCAAAGTTCAAGTGTGTGTGTACGCCTTTGACCTTCTCTATCTCAACGGCGAGGTAAGGCCTGGTGGTTATGATGACAATATTACCCACAGATCTCTCCCAACACTCCTGCTGTCATTTCAAACCTGGGTGTGTGTGTTTGCATCCGTGTGTTCGCTGCCCTGCCAAGATGCCAACAGTGTCCCTGAATGCCAATTATACTGCTACTGGAGCTCATAACTAGATAATGATTGTAATGCTCATTGTAATTCCGTGGGGGTGTGTCTGAGGCTTTGTGCATGTGTCTGTCTGGGATTGAATGTGTCTGCATCTGAGACTTAATCAGAAAAAGAGGCGGTGTCTGCCTGCGGCTGTGTTTTTGTGTGTGATTAGTGCTGAGCTGGGTTATTGAGAGTGTATGTTGTCTATTTGTGTTCTATACTTTGTGCAAGATGTAAACAAATATTTTAAACATTTAAGCCACCATTTTGATTTTTCATTGCCCCGTTTTGCAATAAAATATGATTTTAATTGCTATATACATTATCTTCATCATGACCCCTGGTGAGACATTTACGTGTGAATTCTGCCTATATTATGTTGAGATCTCAGCTTTTTTTTCCTCCTCCTTCCACATCCTGCATGAGCTTTATCCATTTCTACTGAAAACAGAGATTCCCTTTTTATTTTATAATTTGTTGTTGTTGACTGCAGCCTGTTACCTAGCAGCTCAGACTGTGTTTACACCTGGCTAAGTGTGACTGAGATCCAGTCATAATGCGATTCAGTCCACATGTGGTCTGACAAATCATGTTGTTGCAGATAACACTTGAAAGGTGTAAAAGGGATTTAGGTGGTAACGATATGCCCATCCTTGTCTACACACGTGGAAAATAACGAAGAAGATGAAAAGCGCAATAAAGACACAACAGTATCATTTAACAGCTTTTACTGAAACTTCTCTTTACTGATATATCAATTGATCCATTCTCTAGGCAAACTTAATGCTACCCAGCATTCACTAAACAAACCCTGGGCACGTCGCCAGCCTTTCAAAGGGCTAACACGCAAGAAGACATACAAGCTTCATTCACACTCACGTTCATACCTACAGGCAATTCAGAGCTTCTGTTTCACTTAACCTGCAAGTCTTTGATCTATGGGAGGAAACTGTTGCACACCGATTCAGGGAGAACATGCAAACTCAGATGGAGTTACCCTGCTGCTGTTTTTATTGATGCTTAGGTACTTGCCTTCCTTCTACAAAGTTTAAAATGTAAGATTTGTGATATTTTTTGTATGTTGGAAACTACTATACTTGTGTGTGTGCAACAAAACAGGCTGTGTTGTATTTGTCCAAGACTGCACACAAGTGTGTCGATGTTTTAATGTGTATATTAAAACTACGTTTAGTCTGCATGGAGGTAGTTGAGATGGCTTTTCATCCTTATGATTGCAAGGCTTCAAGCTATGGAGAAGAAATGATTATAATGATATGCTCTTCATAGTTTTTTGTGTGTGTCTGTGTAGTCTTTGGTGCGACAGCCGTTGTGTCACCGTCGGGCTCTGATGAAGGAATTCTTCTCAGAGGTGGAGGGGGAGTTCATGTTCGCCCGATCCATCGACTCTGACAACACCGACACCATTGCTGAATTCCTGGAGCAGTCAGTTCGAGGTGTGTGTGTGTGTGTGTATGAGAGACACATACTTGTGTTTTTGACTCATTTTCTGCTGTCTCTTTGTTGCAAACTATTTGTGTGTTCACTAATTGTGTAATTGTTTCCTCGCCAGCTGTCCATCTTGAACCCTTTTGTGTGTGGGTGTGCTGTGTGAGAGTTTCATTATTGTCCTTTTGCCTGTTGTGTCCTGTGTTTGACACAGCTACTTTTGGTTTGGCCTAGAACATCATATGTTGCATCATTACATGTTTGCCATTAACAGAACCTGTGAATTGTGCTGTTAAGGTTTCTCATGACGTTTCTGTCAGTACAAGTCTGTGTATGTGGTAGCATGTAAATGTGAGTGTCTCCTTGTGTATTGTATGTGTGCTTGAGTTATGTGTCTGTGTCCTTGCCTGCTGTCACTTTGTGTTGTGAATCTCCTGCTGGATGTGTTTGTGTATCACAGACAGACTCTTCGTGTATCTGAAAGATAATCTGTTCATTTCCTTTCCGTTCAAGTGTTTTGTCTTTCGGTGTATATTGGTGTATAATGTGTTTGCCTGTGTGTGTGTGTGCCCGATTACGCATGTTTTTTGTAGATTCCTGTGAAGGCCTGATGGTGAAGACCCTCGAGAAGGATGCCACTTACGAAATTGCTAAACGCTCTCATAACTGGCTCAAGGTGTGTGTGTGTATTTTGTCTCAGGGCAGTAATGACACTGTGTGAAACAAATACTTCACACACTTGGCATCAATGTATGTCTGTATGGTACACAAGTGAATATTCATCAAAGTATACTTCCAATACATATAGTTGAAACATTGATCTATTACTTTCACATTCACCTACATGCTCTCTTGCTTCAGTTGAAGAAGGACTATCTGGATGGGGTTGGGGACACGGTGGACCTCTGTGTGATAGGTGCCTACTTGGGTAAAGGCAAGAGGACGGGCACCTACGGGGGCTTCCTGCTGGCCTGCTATGATGACGAGAATGAGGAGTTCCAGTCTGTCTGCAAGGTGAGTGTCTCTTATGTATTCTTTTATGAAGCAGAACAGAAGAATAAAAATGGATGGATTAAAAAGTCTTCATTTAGATTATAAACTTAGTTTCCACTTTAGCAGGCTTATGATACAATGCAGGTGTGTAAAATCGAAAGGTATGTCCAACATTATAAGAAACTATGCCATGGTGTTCACTCAGGTGTCCACCATTGCTGAGACAGTACACTCAGCTCCAATGGTAATACAATCTTTAAAATGCTACAAAACTGCGCTTCAAATATTAAGTCCCCTCTGGCACAGTGTCAACAAAAAACAAAGATAGTTATCCTCAAAAAGATGGCATTGTTGCTAGGATATTTGAGTGTCTTACATAGTGGGTAGTGAGTGTATTTGTGAGCTTCTTTGGACTAAAATTCACAGCACATTAGCTGGTGATAAAATTTAATTCAGTGTCTTCAGAGAAGACGATTTCATATTTCTGGCAATTTTGTATGCACAAGTATGTCAGCATTTTCAGGCAGCAACCGAGCCGTTCTCTCCGCAGTATTGATAAATGTAATTCAATTGCACCGACCAGCCTTTCATGTATGTAGACAAAAACGAGTAACTTTTAGGAGACTTAATGTAATTCCTTTGATATTGCAATCCCTCTTTTTAGCTGCACGATCAACACATTCTTGCAGCTTGGAATATGGTGGCGCTTCAAATCAAGAATGTGTGGTTATTGATGAATCTTGTAATATTTTTAGCAATCTACTGTATGTATAATCTCAACATTGTGAGCAGAGCCTGTCTCTTGCGTTCACTGCTTAAGTTCATATCTTCACTCAGCTTCTACCGGCTGAATAACATTAAACATTTCACTGTGTATGCCCATACAAGTTATAATGGTATAAAACTGAGATAAGCACCAAATCCTACACATCCACAAACGTTGGATTGTTTTTGTAAAAGTGTTGAAGATTTCTTTCTGTCAGTTGACTATTCAACACTTTTCTCTGTTTTGTTATTTGTATGTGAGAGCCAAACAGCAAAGGGTGTTTTCTGTCTGCTTTTTTGTTGTCTTTTTGTGTGTGTGGTGTCTTTTTTATAGGTATTTGCTCGATTTCTATCACACGCCTGTGTGATTTTGTGTGTGCTTGAACTGTCACTTTTCCAAAAAGAAGCTGAGCTCCTTGTTTGTGTACAAGTCTGTGTGGAGGTGTGATTTGGTGCAACTTAGGATAAAGCAGTAATCATGTATAGAATCAAGCATGACAGTGTGTGTGTGTGTGTGTGTGTAGCGTGTGGGGTAAAGTGTGAACTCACAAGTATGACTTCATCAGTCTAAATCTTCTCATCGGTGTCCTACAAAAACCTCTCATCTCCATTTCTTTCCTCCCTTAACTTTTATGTATTTACCATTTCAAACAGGATTTGCTGAGACATGATCACACATGCACTCACTTTTCCTTTCACAAGCTTACACACACACATAGTGGCACTGTACCTTAGCTTTCATCAGTTTACTCGTTTTACTTTCTGACAACACTGACATTTTCCCCTGATCATTCTTTTGCTTGTATCTTAAATTGTGTTCATTCATACACAACGTCATAGCCCGACATCAGTGAGTCGATGTATTTAAAGATGTTCAGTTTTAGTTGTCTGTGAGCGTGACAGAGCTAAAATAATGACAAGGTGTCAAATCGTTTCAGGTGATGAACTTCGAACGTGTAACACAAGTTAGAGAATTTAGTCATAATTTTTTTTCCTCTACATTTATTTAGCACCATTTGGCAATGATTTTTAAGTCTGGTCCAAAGCCAGTAGGAGTCAGTAAAAGGTTTCCCAAGGTCCTTTAAAAAATTATTATAGATCAGGAGTGTCAAACATACGGCCAGAACTGGAGCGCCGAAGGATCCAATCTGGCCCGCTGGATGATTTTATGAAAAAGTGTGAAAATTACAGACGTCATTGTCGTAAAAGGCACAGCTATTTCTGAGTAGTCCACTGGGGGTTGCACTGTCCTTAAAAGAGAACCCATAGAAGAGAAGCACTACGTTATGGATTTATTTTTTTTCAGTCCTCAGTTTCAATAAGTATAGAATGATAGCTATCCAGGAAAATAAACTTAAAGAAAGAGCGCTGTGGCCTGACTACGTTCTCTTTAACATAACCTTGGGAACTCCCATTTCAAGGCTGCACTGCTTAGTACCTGGCAGAGGAATTTAACCCACATTTCCATTTCCCTTATGTAACCTTAAGTGTCTGTCCTGCTCAAATGTCCTTGAGGAAAGACACGGAATCCACATCAGCCCCAGAAATGCTCATCTGTGGCTGAACTATTGCTATTTAACTGTCAGCCGAACCACAAAGCCTTGAATGCAAATGGAATGGTTTTATTTCTCAGACCCTAACTGGAAAATACAAAACATGATATAATATTGAGTTTGTTTCGATTCGCCAAACCTTCCTGGTTTCTAAACAAGTCTTATGGAGTGACTAGAGCTCATCCATTCATACTATTGGTCCAGCTATTTTCAAAGATTTATGACTGTTATAGGTTGTGTATCCAATCAGTTCTGACTTTGGAACTCTACCAACTGATAAAAATCATGACTTTGTCAAGGGTTTTGTTCAATCTCTGACTTTGAATGTTGGTCCTGTTGCCTGCATTGTTGTCTATAAAAGCATCAATATGCCCCTATTGTGTTAACAATATGACAATATTTCTGTCTTTAAAAAAAGAAAATCCTAAAGAGACACATTTTCATCTTTACTTCTGTTGGGCTAGAACTTTTTGTGTTACTCGTTGACATTAGCTCTTTGATCCTTATTCCCTCGTGGTACTGTGCTATTCCTCATGTTTACATCAGTTTGGATCAAACACCCCCCCCAAAGCAGCAAAGGAAAAACCATGGGCCAGGTGCAAAATCACCCCAATATTCTTCTATTTTACCCTCGAGAAACTCAAATAAGGGCCAGCCAATGTGGTTGTGATAAATGCACACTTGTAAGCACATTGACTTTTCCTACAGAACACACATTTAGAGCACATCTGTGAAATGAGAAATTTTACATTTGCATCTGGTAGCAGCTGTCTTTATTTCCCGTTCTGTGCATGCCTGCCTGTTAGGTAATGTTCATGTCTCAGTGGGTTTACGTCTTTGAGAAGTGACACAATGCTTCAGGCGAGGCAGGCAGACAAGTTGCTTTTGGCGTGGGGGATTTGCTTGTGTTCTGTCGCTTTCTGCCAAATGTCTGCTGTCGCACCATGGGGGAATTTGTAGGTGTAAGTCTGTGTGTATCTGTGCATGTTTGCGTGTGTGTATTTCTGAACCCGTTTTGTCTCTTCCAGATCGGGACAGGTTTCAAGGATGAAGATCTGGAGCAACATTATAAGTACTTAAAGGTAAAGTGGCACAGCGTGAATGTTGCACTTAATGTTTGGATAAAGTCAAATGCATATCATGGAAAAAAAAATCTCAGGAATGAATAACAAAATGCTTATTTTCTCCTCACTTAAAAAATCTTAACCTGGAATTTTAACATATCAAGGCTCCAAGGCTGGCATAATGCATTTAGTGCTTAATTAAAATTTTAATCAGAATTTATGTATATATTTTTTTAAGATCAAAAGGGCCTGCAAAAATATGCATAAGCATAAGTTGCCATTATGAAAATATCCTTCTGTGGTACAACAGCTTGTAGTTTACATGTTTTTCATTGTACAGTGCATGTTGAAATAAAAATGAAGCAGCCATTTAATGGTTGACTCTCACTTATAGCCAGAAGTATGGCCATCCACATGAAGAAGCAGACTTTTTTTATACCCACTGATTAATTGAATCTGAGGGATTCTACTTAACATTTTCAATCTCTGCCTGCACATTTTTCACAATAAAAGCCTTCTAGGGTCTGAATTCTGCACCATAAACCACTGGAATGTATTGATGTCAAAGTCAGTCAGACTTTGTTGTTGTACTGACAGAATTAATGTTGTGGAAATGGCAAATTTACCATCACAGGGCGGTTCAGAAATACATATTGAATTTACATCAACACCAAACAGCAAATGAGCATTCTTGGAAAACGAGGGAATCTTTCAGTAAAAGAAAATGCATGAAATGGAATTGGATGCCTTCTCTTGTAATAGGTCTCACTTGTCAGTAGTTCTTTAATATATTTAATAAAAAGCTAAAAGAACATGGAAATATTGATCACTTGATTTGTATTCCACTCGGGTAGCACTTACCTAAGACACTAATACGTCCGACTGTTTAACTAAGCTTAAGGGAATAAGTTAAAATACAGGGGAGAAGTTAGCCATCCACATGCTGTGATGAGGTTTCATGTAAAGGTTTCAGATTCAGTGTTAGAAACTGCTGCACAGTGCAAAATCCCAGAGAAGCAGTGATTGAGAGGGCGTGTAACCTTTTTTCCTCCATATCAACACAGCCTGCACTGTACTGTGTGGTAATGAAGCCCTCTGTCTGAAAATGATGGATGGCGAATTAAGGCGAGCCGATGGTGTGGCCGTCGTGCTTTTGCAGCGCTGCAGGGTGATGGGACTCCACACAGGGAGAGGATTGGTTCTGTTCACACACCCTTGGGTGGCAGGTGCTCCAATGTGCTGTAACTCAGAGGCCGCAAGTTTGAATCCCCACTAACGCAGCATGTCTCTCGGCAGTAGTCTTTAGAAGACACAAGCCCCCTCACAGGCAGACTCGGTGAATATCGCTGGAATGCTTGCAGTGTAAATGATACTGTACGTTTAAAACCACCACCGTTCTGACTCTCTTTTTCCCAGCTTTAAACAACTCTGACCTAGTGCTGTGGACGCTGCAGTGGCAATATAGTTAACATTACAGTGCTTGAAAGTCACATTCCCTGGAATTGGTATTTTATTCTAACCAAAGATGAGTATAATTTGTAAGAATATGACACCTGTGCTGACAAAATGATTGCTAGTGTCAAAGTAAAAAGGCGCTGTTAAATATTGGGTAAGTTGACAGTTTACTCGGTAAGGAACCGTAACATTTTTGGTGTCTGTCGGAACTGTGATGCTTGTTTTTGTACTTTCAGACCCTAAGCAGTGAATATTGTGTAACAAATGTGTACATCAAGGCATGAGAATGAAATCTTTCATGTGGCGATATGAAAGTGGAGTTTGAAAATCACTCTCTCATGTTGCCCCTCTGGCGAGCAGCTCTGATTTGAATACAAAAGTGTTCACACCTATGTTGCCTCCTGGGATGTAATTGTGGGCCGTAGCATTCACTTGTGCAACCAAAGCCACTCTGTCACTGTCTCTTTCATGTTCTCCATGAATACATTGGCTTTTTTTATATATTTTTTTTAAGATTGTGTTTATATATTCCTCTCTGCAGGATCACATCCTGCCCAAGCCACGGGCTTACTACCGGGTCGACCAATCAGCAGAGCCCGACGTGTGGCTTAATGCCGTGCAAGTGTGGGAAGTGAAGTGTGCTGACCTCTCCCTGTCCCCCGTCTACAAGGCTGCCATGGGAATGGTCAGTTGAGTTATGTGTGTTTCCTCTGATCAGCCCACCGCGTTATGGTCTGTTGCCAATGGTGAAAAGTTGTAATCAGGGCGTCTTAATTGAGATATTTAAAATGTTGTAAAAGATGCAGGATTTAATGGAATGGATATCTGTTTATTACCCGTGGTTAAGATGCACGTTATGCACCAAGTCCCACAGCTCACATAAAGACTTTAAAGCCCTAATAGCAGTAGTACACAGAACTCATTTTATCATAACAGTAAGAAATCATGTTTGTTTACCTCTGTCTCCTCGTGCTTGAAGGCATGACGCGTTCGTATACAAATGTAGGGACAAATTTTCAAAACAATTTTACAGTGGAGGATTTTTTAATAAATGCTGGTACAAATTGGACTGTCAGGTTTTTCATTTTCAATAAACCTTTAAAACTCACATTTTGGAGAAGGATTGGCAGCATTTACACACTGAACCCTCAGTTAATACTTTGACAAGCTCATACAAAAAAGTAAAAGAGCCCTGTAGTAGCTCTTCACGACTCTCCGACTGCTGATCAGAGTACATTAAAGAGATGTTTGTTTAACTCTGGGTTATCATTATGCATGGTGCTGTCAGGATAGCGTTATTGCAGCACTGTTGGACCAGATTTCACTTGATTGTACAGGTGTAACATTTGCCTCAATGCAGTTTTTTGTACAAACAGTAACACTCTATTTTTAGTAGTATAACAATGCGTTTGATGGGGTTTTTTTGGATGCCCTCCTCTAAAATTGGATGTCATTGTCCATGTAATGCATCCAGATACAGCGATAAAATTTTAATGCATGACGTAAAATGGGGCCTAAATTCCTTTCAGAGTGAGTAAGAGGAGGATGAATGGCCAAAAGGTATGCGTAACATGTCAGCTGATTGTGTCTGTGTTGTAGGTGGACCCAGTGAAGGGCATTTCTCTGAGGTTTCCTCGCTTTCTCCGGATCAGAGAAGACAAGAAGCCAGAGGATGCCACAACCGGAGAACAGGTACAGCAGATAATCTGTGCTGTGATGATGAGTCTGCTTGGACAACCTGAGAGTGGGAAATAGCGAGCGCATTACAGCACAGAATAAAGTGTTCTAGTACTCATATTGAAGGACCTCTTAAGAGCTGACATGGAGGCCCCAGAAGTCCAAACTGTTTGGCCTATTGCAGTGCAGTAATGAGAGCAAAGAGCAAAGCATTTAAAATTCAATCATATGTTTGATGACAGGACACCGTGTTACTTGGAGTGCTGTACCGAGATCGTGCATCATCATAATGGTCACAACACAAGGACAAGCATTACATTAAATTAAATGCAAAGGGCGAATAGCACTCCAAAGATGAGCTTTTTTAATACTGGCATAGGTTTATGAAATGGCCTCCTATTGGACAAAGCTGGATAATAGTCAGATTAAATGGTATAATGTTGGGTTATGGGCAGTAAACAATGAATTGAATTGGATTTTAGAGATGCGCAGGTCAGCTCTGACATTACCCGAATCCACCACCAAAACACAGCAGCCCTGTGATCCCAACCACACTCATCGCCACATAAAACCATTATTTCTCAGTCTGCAGCCTCTGCCCATCGGGAGACAATGATAATATTCTGTCTGACCGGGCCCACTGTGCCACCAGCACATAAATTTTTATTTTTATGACTGAACCCACCCAACACAGATTAACAAGTCAAACCACGCATCACTGTTGTACTGTGTGATATTGTGTATGCTAATGACGAAGGGCCTAACTGTTTGTGGAGAGTATATTGACACACTATGTCTAATTAAATCTAATACAACACAGAAACCACCAATTTGAAATTGTGTGATAAGAAGTACTTTTAATGGCTTTGTTTGTAGCACTTAGCACTTAACACCTCATCGTGTGTTTTTACAGTAACCAAAGGGTGAATGGCTTTTGTGTGCTTTTCAAATTGAAATCCACTCTAGAGATTTAGTGGAACTACAAAGCTACGGCTCAACTTGATCTGAAGGTGCTTTCTTTATCGCAAACGCTGAGAACTATTGCACTCTGGAAAAGTAGAACGCCATTAAACCTCATTTCAACAATGTTGAGTGTTTTATTCAATGTGCACTGTATTATGGGTTTTTACTCACCAGGCTGTGGATGATATATCTGTTACCACAATGAAAATCAGCCTCTTTATCAGTACTCCACCATAAACAAAACACTCTGTTTGGTTTATGGTGGTAAACCTGCTAAATCAGCAGCCAAGAGAGCTGTCTCGTATGTACATGCTCATCCAGGTCACTTACTGTTTTATAAGAGCATTAAACATGGTTTTGCAAAGATTTATTTATTTTTTCTGCTAAAAGTTTTACTATTCATCAATCCAAGAATGGAAATAAATTCAGGTATTTTTAAAGTAATTGAGTATTTTTATTTCTTCAAAATATCCTCCCAGTGTCTTAGTCGTAGTTGCTATGAAATGCAATTCCCCGTCACAACATGGTGATAAGTGATTGTGCTAACTAAGCGAGTCCTAGGTGGCATATACATATTTATAGTGTCATAGTAGTTGTGCTTTTCATATTATGAGGGATTTCTTTACTAAACGTCTTTTTGGAATTTAATATCCAAACAAGTTTAGTAACCCTGTAATATCTACCAGGTTTGCACCCCAGTGTGGTTTTTGAGTATAAACTGGACATATGATCAAACTTTTGGATGATAAAGTTGCCTTTTATGGTGGATGAACAGCCATCTGCTAGATTTCCAGTTTTGCGTTTGTTAGTTTACAGGGAACATCCGGCGAAGCGGCCATCAAATTCTGCTTCTGTCCGTTGATTTAAGGCAGCGGGCAGATGCACGCTCATTACCACGACAAATAATTTCATAAGCTCCAATTTAGCAGACACAAACAGACGGATCAAATGAACTTTAACCCCGTTCCAGGCTGAGATAATTTAGAGAGAACACAGAACCCAGTCCGGTTTAGGCTGAGAATCAAAGCTCTACCCAAACCCTGCAGAAGAAGTGATGTGATATTCATTCATCTCCTCCACACTGCAGTATCTTAACGTGTGCCGCTGCTCCTCGGTGGGCCTGCTGTTCACACATTATTTACTCTTCAGCTTTCTCAAACTTCACCTCCTAAATCTTGATGAGGGTGATTGAACCCAAATGTCATCTCTCCTGCAGCAGCTTGGAGTGCCGGACTTCAAAAGCCTACCACATGAATAATCAAATTGGTATTTTTAGCATGTTCTCCTCATGTTAGTAACGGGACTTCATGTTCTCTCTCTCTCCCTCTGTCTCCTTCTCTTCCTTATGTGAACATCTCTCCTCCATCCCATCATTCTCTACAGATTGCTGATTTGTACAAGAAGCAGCAGCAGATCCAGAATCAGGGAGACAAAGCTGACCTGGAGGACTATTACTGATCATCTGTAGCCACAGGCACAGGACAGTGACCAATATCAATTTCGATACAATTGTAAATAGGCTCTTTCATCTTTAATGTTGAATGAAAATAAAGCTTCTGACTATTTTTAAACGTCCTGTAATTTGTATCATTGATTTGAAGCTGCTGTCTTATCGATTGCAATTTTCCTTTTTGGAGCAAAATTGCATAAACCTCTCACCCTATCCAGCGTGTGTGAATACTAATAACACAAATTGACACAACAGCTACGGTTGCTACCTGTTGGTAACAGATCTCAGTTGAATTAATGCGGGTTCACAACGGGTGTCTACGCTGCGGCAAGCTTCTGTTCTCCCCTGATGTCTCCTGACATCGTTGTACCGCTTACCGCACTGTGCGGGCGTTCTGGTGATGCCAGAAGATGAAGAATTGCTCAGCACCACCACCTCCTCCCACGCCTGCTTCACCTCGGGGACTTCCGGTATGAATATGATATGAAATTAAAATAGTCTTAAGTGTTTTCAGAGCGAGTTGTGTATCCAAATCACTCAGTATTTTTGTGGATATGGTGAAATATACATTTGATGACTGTTCTGTGAGTTACAACAAACAAGCAGTACAATAATAATAAACATTCCTACCTCCAGAGAGTTGAAGGAATAGAGAGCTGCTCCCATAGATGAGTTGCTTGCGCGCTTTCACCACGCACACAAGCAAATCTGTCTGCCCTGTTACGCCAAGTCCAGTCACCGCCATTGAATTTGCACTGAACTAAGTTCAAACAAACTTGGATCTAAAGGGCAATGGATGGTGACGCTCTGATTGGTTCAATTCATGTTGAGCCCAAAACAGGCCTGTGTAATCCGGAGCGTAAATCCTGCCTGTTTGCGCCCTGGGCCTCAGTTTGCGCCGTTAATACGCTCGGTCTAAATGGCAAAATGGACTTGGACACGCCCCAAAGCACAGGACGTGTAGTGCACCATAGATCGCTTAAATAGGGCCCCAAATGTTTGAGCAGCATGCCAATATTTGCAGCTGGCCTGTGTTGTGCTGGAGCACAGTACATTCCGTATGTGTGGCAATATGAGGACAAGCCAAGGAGATTGCTGGCTGCCTGAAATGTTATTAGATGTAGAGAAAGATGCGCGAGCTGACAGTTGCTCAAACAGCAGGACAAAAGAGAAGCACTCACAGCTTGCATTAGATGGAAATCCACTAGCTGTCCAGCCCAAATCAATCTGACTGTGGGAGGGGGAGGGTCAGTCTGAGAGCCAAGTATGAAGTATGATGAAGCACAGGATTTTTTATTTGTGTGCAATGGTGATTGCGTGCGAAAAGATGTGTGCTTTTGACAGACGGAACCACTTACAAGGTGTTTGTCCTTCTACGTGTACGAACCATAACTAAATTGGAATCAGGTGAACACGCCAAGTACGGACATGAAATCTGATAAGGACTTTTAAAAATAAGAATTTCCACAGAAATAATTAGATTTTCTCCAATCTCAATTTTTCTTCAATTTTTCTTTATGATCCACACATGGATTGAATTCATATTAGTTCTTAAATATATCTGTTAACTCTCTCGTGCAATAAATAGGCCACTTTGATTTAGCACTTCCTTTATATTGTGTTAATTTCTGAAAACGTGTGAAGTTGTAGCTGTTGAACACATTTGACAATGATAAAAACATTCCTCTTCAAATTCCTGCCTCCCTACATGCAGCAGGATTGATGCTACAGGGTTTAAAGGCTTCATCCCTGGCTCAGGCCCCACCCCCCTCCCACCAAGGGTTGTCAAAATCACTTCACAGCTTTTTGGCCATTGCTGCTCACAAACCTATGAACCAACACCCGTGGGTGAAAACATAACCTTGGTGGAGGTAATAAACTTCCAGGCCACTCTGGCAGCAGCAGTGTTTATTGAATGATCTCAGGGGAAGTGTACTAAGTGATCAGTAATGTGTTGGTCCGGTGTGCCGGCAGGAAGTTCTGCTGAGTGGAATGAGATGCAGGAAATACATTCTGAGCGTTGGAGGGGCTGACATTCCCGTGGCTGCAGAGAGGCATGCGTCATGTCTGCAATTTACTGTGCCGGGGTGTTTACAGCATATTTGCATGTACAATTTTTGCCCGTCTTCGTTGACTTGCGTTCTGCGTGAAATGCCGATGTTGTATGCAGATGCGCCGTGGCTGGTTTCGTTACGCCGTCTCCGCTGTATGTTGGTATGCAAGTATGCGCAGAGCAGAGCCGGTGGTCCTCCGATACGTGTGTACGTGGGTCGGCTTTGTCTGTGTGTCTGCCGAAGCGGAGGCACAGAGGGACACCATTGTGCTGCAATAACATGGAAATTCCAAATTCAGAACTGCCTGGCCTTTCGGTCTGCTGCTGTTGTTATTTATCTGCATTCATGAATGTAATTGAAGAGACGACGCATCCTCTCTATTTTGATATCTGTGTTCTTGTCTCTCCATCTCTCTATTTTAATTAAATTTACTGAAAGATGAAATAGACTAAGTACATGTAATTGAGTTTTAGTGTGGATCCTCACAAATGCTTGCATCGGGTTGAAAATGTTTTATTTTTTTACAGTAAAATAACCTTTAGAGGCTTGAACATCCTTGGTTACCTCACCCGAGGACTCCAATCCACCACAGATGCTTGCATTTTTGAAGCCATCTATTCTCCTGCACATTACTTAGGGAACCATCTAAAGTCATATTTATCTTGAATATCAGTCCATCTCATCTATATATTTTGCATAAGAACAAGAAGCTTGCTGGTATCACTATCATCTGCAATTCAAATGGGAGTTGTCAGCTCCACTGTTGCTTTAGAGTTTTGCTTTAAATAGAAAGTGTGAGGGATGTAAGGTGGAAAATGAGAAAAGCAACACAGTATGAAATATTGAAAATGCAAATATGTTTGCATATGATGCGCCGCATGACCCTGACGTTTGTTGTGAATTGCCGTGTAGGTTGACTGTGGTGTTTTCTCAGCTTAATTTGTGTTTTTGTGTGAGTGTCGGGGTCGCTGTGCGTCGGACGCCTGCACGCTGCGGTTTCTATATCTGTCTCCTCTTTTGTGCATGTGTGAATGGGTCTCTGTTTGTCTGCATGTTTGAGCTCAAACATGACTCACAGAGTGTGTTTTTGTGTGTGTGTGCGTTTCTGCGCGTCACATATTTTTCCTCGCTCACATCACATGGTTGCAGGATTGTGCAGCGCGGCGGCCTTGAACTCCGCCGAGGCCTGCATTCCTCTCCAACCTGTGTACAAACAGCCGTGCTGCTAGTTCACATCAAGTCACAGAGTTCAGACCGGGTCCCGTCGGGGGGAAGTTGCATTCGCAAACCTGCCAGCTCGTTGCCTGGGTTGAATGGCTGGTTGTTGTTTTTTTTGTTTTGCTGCGTGATAAGAGATGGTTGGGTGCTTTGGGATGATGTAAAAGCCAAAGAGCTGATTTCTGCCGCGGTGACAGATAAAAGGCAGTTTGAAGATGGCTCAACTATGCTGAAATCTTCCCCCCCTGCCTTGCTCTTTAGAGTTTTAGGAAGTGTCCCCTAAAGCAGGGTTATGGATTACCTCAAACAGTAAAGAATGCCAGGTTTCACCTTTCTCTGTCCTTTTGTGTCCCTCCCCCTCCCCCCCCATCCCGTTCTCCCACATAAGCTATCTGTCTTGCTCACAATACCTCTTTCTCCACCCCAAGAACAATGTGTTTGTTCTCCTCCACCTCCTCCTCCACATCCCTCCATCCCTTCATCCATTTGTTTGGTGCTCTCTGTGACATCTCTGCCATGCCAGGCCATGAGGGAGAGAGGGAGAGAGGGAGGGACAAGCCCGGCCATTGTCCTCGGCCGAACCCACGGAATATCAATAGTGTTTTTCTTGAGCAGGGCTGCCGAGCGTTGGCCAGTAACCTTTTGGATTTGATGATGTCAGGCCTCTTTTTTCGGGGGCCCTTTATATGATTCCCCTCGCATACTCTCTCCACTCCGACAGGTTATTAGGTCACCGGCACGAGAGAGCGGCGTGCAGCGAGCGCCGTACCGACCGACGCGGGCCGCGTGGGACGCCGCACGCGTGGAGCGCCAAGCGACAGATCGCATGTTTGAAAGTTACCACGTTCCCCTCTCCGCCTTCCGTCCACACGGCCACGATGCAGCATTTTGCCCCAAACGGTTAGATAGACACGGAAATATTTACCCCGACCTTCTCGCCTTAACGTTTGGCACTTTTCTGCCCTATTGCTCGCCACGGCTCATTGGCCTTATTTGATTAAGCCAATGTTTCGCTTGATTATCCAAACCCCGCAGCAAAAGCGCGAGCCGATGTTGTCGTTTAAGAGAGCGTTTTATGATTGTTTTATGATGGCGCTTGTCATTCTCCACTTGTCCCACGCTGAGCGTCGGATGCTTTAAGGGGCTTAGATTGCAGCGCACTCCATTGGATCACTGTTAACCGTCATTAGCCTTTTGACCTTCCGTGAACTTGCCTCTCTGGTATGCCTCTCTCTCTCTCGCTCTCTCTCTCTCTCTATCATTTTTGCTCTCTCGTTTCCCTTCTGGAGTACCCGGCGAGCGCCCCGTCCCGAACGCGCTCCTCATTGGCATTCTGCGCGTCGGCCAGGCTGTCTTGTGATCAGGGCTGCTCTCAGATTTGTGACAAACATGCTTAATATTTCAGACAAATCAGACATGGATGATGTTGACAAGAGCCGCTAAAAGCTGCAGCTCGGGATGTTTTCCCAGACTCTGATTAGCCCCGCTCTTCTAAAACATTTTTATCCCCCTGTCAAAGAAAATTACAATATCACACGGAAATATGCTCCGTAGATTTCCACGGGCGTCTGATGGCGTGCCCTTCCCGAACGCGACGGAGGCCCCGCGTCCGACCCGGTGAAGACTAACTCGATGATTCACGCAGATAGACAGTCAAGATGTTTTCGCTCGCGCGGCAGCTGCGGCCCGAGGTACTTTGCATATTGGCTCATTTCTAATTACACCAATTGATCTGAAGTCTCGTCCACCTCAATATCACTAATGTGCGGCTGAGGACTTGTGTAATTTCGGTAAAATCTTAAAAAGGCTCTACAGCGCTCCGTCTGCGTCTGTTCCCGGTGTCTCTTCCACATTCTGTGCTCCCACCTCTCCTCTGTATAATTCAGCAGCAGATAAGCTCTCCCTCTCCTCCATTTAGTCTGCTCCATCACTGCCAGCCGAAGGAACGGGGACCTTCGCCGCATACGCGATACGGATTCTGCCTGCCAAGCTCTGCCGCCGCCGCTGCCACCGCCACTCGCTGCTGACGAGCTTGGGCGCTTGCCACATTCTGCACCTGCCAGGCTCATAAAGAATCCCCCTGTTTCTCTGGGGGCCCGAAGGCAGGATCTGCCATAATCGTTAAGGATGTCGCGATCTAGACGGTTCAAGCCAGAGCTTAGACAGTTGACGGAGCCAACGAGTTGGCAGATGGTCCTTTTTGTTCAGCTGATCCGTCAGCTGGGTATTTGGTGTTATGATGAACGAGCGGTTGCGATTTGTCACAAGTAGCAAAGGGCTTATTCTGCGGCCTCCTATGTAAGCAGAAGTTCATCTTTCGCTAAATATCCAGGATGAGTAGATTCGATAGAACGAGCGGAAGGAGCGGTCGGCCGTGTCAAGCGTCTCCTACTGTTCTCCTCCCCTCATGTCAATGTTTACGGTCCATATTACCAGGGGGGGTTATGGGAAGTCAAATGTCGCGTCGTGATCGATTTGCATTACAATTTATGCTGAGAATAAATGAATCCCAATTGTATGTTTGCCAAATCCAGAGGAGCTCCACAGACCATTAATTTGAACATGCGCTCACTAGTACGGTGCCACCGGCTAAATGAATGCATATTTATGACGTGTGACAAAATGATGGAATGAGGCCTCGGGAAATTAGGCTTTAGCAGGAATTCCAATTTGGTGCGTCGGCTCGTTCCTTCTGGTCCGTCCGCGTTTCTGCTTGTGGTTCTGTACATGTCGACTGTCCTCGTATCAACCCATCTATATATAGTAGGTCTCCCCCCACTCTGCCTCTGTCTGTGTTACTGGAAAACAGAGGAGTGGGCACCGCGCTGTCAATACGCCGCTTTGTCCGGAAAGGAGGAGAAAACGAGGCAGGGAGAAAGAAACAGAGGACGAGGGAGAGGCCCCGAGAGGCAGAAAGCGCCTTTGACAGACGGGCACACACCAGTCAGCCCCTGTCCCCCTCTCTCTCCATTGTCTCCGAGCGCTAGACGTCAGCAACCGACAGGAATCTGGAGAGAGGGAGGACGGAGAGGGAAGACTCGGGGCTTTGTTTTCGGCTGCTGGCCTCAGAGCCCGGGTGAGAGTGCACAGAGAGGAGAAGAGGACGGAGGAGAGCGCTCTGC
>OMNV01003858.1:14628-29918 GCA_900303265.1 Brotula barbata
GGTTATTCAAATTAAAAAGTATAAAATTCACATTCTAGTGGCACAAATCTCATTCCATACATAGTCCAGTCAAGTCCGCTCCATCCATAGGTAGGCCAGTCCAGTCCATCCATAGTCCAGTCCAGTCCGCTCCATCCATAGGTAGGCCAGTCCAGTCCATACATAGGTAGGCCAGTCCAGTCCATCCATAGGTAGGCCAGTCCAGGGCAAATACATTAAAGAGCAAGGCTGAGGTGAAATCCAAGAATATATGCAGGCATTGGGAAGAGATGAGGAATCCCATCACTGGTATAAACATTGTTCCTTTCCCCGTGTCACAAATTGTAGTAGTTTGAAGTGTACTGAGACCTGTACGCGACAGAAGTGTGCTGCAGAAACGACTTGGTTCAGTGTTAAGTGTGTTAAGGTCTTAAAAGTTCTGCAAAGTTCCATTATTGTTCGATGTTCTTTGAAAACTTTCACCCAAAACTTAATCTCAAAACGTACGTTGTAAAGCAATCCGTCGTTAAACTATGTGTCTGCCGAGGCTGTCTGTGTTTGTATGTGCGTGTGTTTGTGCGTGTGTGTTTGCACGTACACATAAGCAGATACAGGTCAGGAAACCTAAACAGATTTTGTATCCTTAGGACATAATCGGACTTTAATTCCAATCACTTGCATGACTAGCCACATCGACGTGATTCTCTTCAGGACACACACACAAAAACGGCTTCTTCCACGCACACCCACACACACGCACGCACTCAGGTATACACTGCAAAGATCAATTCAATTAAGGATGTGCCTTTTCCATTTTCTTTTGCTGGATGTATGTGTTTTTATTCTCAATTAGCTCACGCAGCCTTTTCTCCCATTCCATTGTTACTCATTTCTTCTCTTTATGTCCTCTGCTTTGGCCCAGTCAATGTCAATACTGCGGCTTAAATGTGTCCTAACTGCTTTTGATGGTTAGCAGAGACGTGATGGACGGATAAATTGGAAATCAGATTAGAGGACTTAAGGACAATTGCAGATTTAAGTAACAGGTTAAGACGACAGTGCCTTTTCCTTGGACTATGACTATCACTCATCCTAAGCCCCATTATTCACTGTACAGCTTTAAATGTAGATAATTTGGGCTTTTCTCAGACTCAAAGAGAGGGCAAGAACAGAGACGAGGGAAAAACTTGATGAATAAATCAAAATCAACAATGATAAAAAAGCCATAAAGAAGATTAAACCTGCACAAGGATCAGGATGCAGTTTGGCTTTGGTTTGATTTGTGGAAAATTGTCTCAAAACGTATTTGAAATGAGATGCGACCGCTATCATAAACTAATCGGTTCAGTTTAAGAGAAACACACCCACTCCCGTGAAGACGCGTGTGAGTGTGAGTGTGTGTGTGTGTCTCATTTTTGGGAACCCGGACGTGGACGCGGGAGGGGAGACCCGTCCCTGGGTTCCTCCGCAGAGGTTGAGTGATGAGATTGAGCTGTGAGTTAAGAGATTGATTGTGACACCTTCTGGTAACAACACCTGCCACCTCGCTAACACGTTTAGCATAAAGTAATCAAACTTTTCTCATTATCTCGGCAATGCAGGCCAATTAGACACGATACATCAACAACTCGGCAATTATCTACAATTACATCTCATTAAGCTCTGATTTACTTATGTTTTAATTAGCCGCCGCCGCTACTGCCGATTTGCGCCGCAAACGATGTCCTCGCGACGATGGCGGCGGTGGCTGTTGCGGACGGGAACGCCGCCCGATGTTGTTTGCCGGATTGCCGTGCTTGGCTGAGCACAGTGTACTCTGGAGGCCATCAGTCTTATCTCTTCGCGTCGACTCCTCCAACACACTCGCCTGTGCACGTGCTTGACATTTTGAACGGCCGGTGAGTCGGCCGCGGCTCACGTTTATGGATCATATTTAATCTGGACCATAATATTTCTACAATAGGTAAACTCCTGGAGATGATTAAAAACAGCGGGAGCTGATTTGTTGGCAATTAAACGTAGCTTAGAGACGATCTATTCACTGAAGTGTGTTTGTGTGAGAGTAAAATGCACCAGTAGGGGAAAATTTATCTTATTTTAGTTATATATGGGGTTTTCAGTGCCATAAATTGGACATAGCAGGTTCCTGTTTCCTGTTGGCTCTCACTTTTCTGGGCCTTTTCCATCTTTGCATGAATAAGGGAGTGACAGAGTGCCGAAGAATAGAAGAGGAGAGAGGGGCGGATTTAGAAAAGCCCGGTAATTGTCGGAGGGAGGCAAGAGGCAAAAGGAGAGGATGGGATTGACTGTACAGATTACCCATTCACCGTTCCCCCATAGTAGTCCATGAGCAAGTAATTTAGTTATTTCACTTTAAGCTCCTTTCATTTCTCCCCGGCAACATTTTAACCATTTTTAGTATCAATTGTCTCTCGCCTTCATGACAGAAACAAACCAAACCAATTTTCTCCCTCTTGTCTTTGAAGAGGCAATCAGCCAAGTGTCCTTGGTTTGATTAGATTCTAAGCTGCTGTCTTCTTTCTCTCCTTTTACACACTCTTGGTGCGTTTTTTTTTTTTTTTTTGGTCAGAAAGGAAAGAGCAATAAGGCTTTCCTTAAACTCTGTGGAGATTACATGGAGATGAGAATACTCCACAAACGCTTGACCCAAATAGGCTGTACGTCTTTCGTCGCACGTTCCTCTGTGTTTTACCTCAGCACTGCCCCCTCTCTACCCTGAAAACACTGCAGTGCACTAAACCGCACTGTGTGTGACTCCCTTGTGACCATAAAGACTTACTGTGGATCAGTCTTACTCCTCCTTTTTATCAGGACACATTTGGCCTCTCTCCGTCCTTTTCATTTTGTATTTTGGTCCAGCGCTCTCTGCAGATCTCCTTCAGTTGCCTCAGCTGAGACTGTAAATGACACCTTCGGTATATTCCATCTATGACCTTTCTGTGTGTCCACAGCGGTCTGAAACGTGACAGTAGTTTTTCATCTGAGGCCTCTTGGAGCTGCTGTCTTTATTTCTATGTTCTACGTTTAATCTTGATCTTTACCAGAACATAGAACTTGGATTTGTTGTTGTTACAGTGTTACTGCAGATCCTTCTGTCAAACTCAGCATGACATAATGTAGCACCGCTTGAGTATTTTTATATGTTATTCATCTATTTTTATTTGGTCTTAACCCTGGTTATCACTTACGTCTTTTTCAACATGTATTTTTTGAGTTGCAGTAATGTGAAATTCTCCGAAGTGGGATTGATAAAGTTGTCTTGTCTTGTCTTCTCATGTCTGGACTTGTCTGGTCTGGTCTGGTCTGGTCTGGTCTGGTCCAGTCCGGTCCCGTCCCGTCTTGTCTTGTCCTGTCCTCTCATGTCATGTCTTGTACTGTCTTGTCTGCTCTGGTCTTGTACTGTCATGTCTTGTCCTGTCCTGTCTTGTCTGGTCTGGTCTTGTCCTGTCTTGCCTGGTCTTGTCCTGTCTTGTCTGGTCTGGTCTGGTCTTGTCCTGTCTGTCTTGTCCTGTCTTGTCCTGTCTGTCTTAATTTGAATCCAGATTTTGATGGCATTGGAGATATTTAACATTTCAAACCATGAGGTCGCACTCAATGGATCTATATCAATGAAGTTATATTTTAAATTCTAGTAAAATGGCCAATATTCACAAAAACATCAAATATATGAGGGGGAAATCTGGATACAATGGTACCAACACATCTAGAATGAAGAGAAGGGAAATGAAAATGCTTTAAGTCAAAAGAGGGGATCCGTTCTGTCCTGACTAATGTATGAAGCGTTATGTTACTGTGGCAGTATTTTCAGAGAGGGGTTCTTCCTGTGTTTTAAGGTGTATTACTGTATGGATGATGGTTTTTCTTGTACAGGGACCTGGAGTCTGTGGTCCATGATTCTATCTCTTCCTGTCTGGACAGCTGTAAGGAATCAAGGAATCAACCTCGTCTCGTCTGTAGCTTCTGCAAAATGCAGTAGCGAGAGAGATTGATTTATTTATTGTTTTATATATTTATTTGAACTCTCAGCATGAGCTGGCTCCATGCAGCGACTCCTTAAAACGTTGGAACCAAAGACGTCTCTTCATTTTAGGGTTCTGGAACATTCCCTGCTGTAGCTCCCAGACTGTAGAACAGCTTTCCTCTCACTATTTCCCACCCCTCCCCTTCTTTTATAGATACACATTTAACAGATTATTGTAGAAAACAGAGCATACACGAGCAACTGACAACATTTTAATTGACAACATAAATATTCCTGCAGGATTTTAGCGCCCTTCATGCCACGATCCCAACGAACCTGATGTCACTTCAACCGCTATTTTGAGGGCTCTCACTTTAAGAGGTCATTATTAACACGAAAACACACTAAAAAGCTTTACACGCTTATATACGTAACCCACACCAGACTACACTCATGTCTCCCACGTGCCTCGCATAGGCTTGATATTCCATTTATGTTATGTGCCATCAGTTGACCTTGCAAAAGCTCAGTATTTTAGTCTTTGCTCTCTCTCTCTCTCTCTCTCTCTCTCTCTCTCTCTGTGTTCATGTGTGTGTTGTTGTGCAGTCTGCTCTCTTTACCGCTCAAGGTTAATCTCATTACCTATCATGGGATCAGAGCAGAACGTGGATAATCATTAAGCGAAATTATGAGCACCTGATTATTGGAGAGAGCAACTAAAGGAGAGAGAGAGAGAGGTAGAGAGAAATATGAAGCGCCTAATTGCTGCATCCTCATTATTGTCCCACTCCGGTCTGACTCACCTTGTACCACTGCTCATGTATTTGCCCTCTCTGGTTCTATTTTCCTCGTGTCACCTATCCTGCTTTATTTCGAGCGCTAAGAATGAAAAAGGTACGAATAAAGGTAGAACAGTCCCACATGACGGGAGGACGTGGGAACAGTTTCACTCAGACATCCACACTAAGGAGACAACGGCCCTCTGCAATAATAATTTAGAGAAGAGAACACGGGAGACGGACGAGAGCTGATTCAAAGTAATTGGCAGCAGAAGCAGCCCTGCAGATATTTTAAAATTACAAAAATAAGATTATCCTGAAATGATTCTCAAGGAGGCGTATAAAATGTCAAACAACTCATCCGTCTGCTCGGTGGGGGAGTGGAGAGAGGCAAAATGGGAAAAAATGACTTTGTGTTAGGCTTTAATACATCAGGGGAGAGATGATGACAGAGAGTGACCTGAGACACTCCTGGTTGAAACAGTCAAACGCTCCACTCACAGCACAGAGGCGAGCTCTCCGATACCTACCGTGGTGTGTGTGTGTGTGTATTTGTCACTATCAGAATCTGTGGTGTCACTTTGGTGCATCTGTGTTTTATCTGATTAACAATTCAAACGATTTTCTCCGTTCCTGCTCGTCCTCCCGTCTTTTTTCTCTCATTCTTTCATCCACCTCCGAAACAATTCAAACGAGCCAAAAGGAAGTGATGAGGATTTCCAGAACTAAAATCTGCTCTTTGTCATGCGTCGATACGAGTCAGCTGTTCATGCCTCGTTTGCGCGTCTTCAATATTTTCTCAATGCAGATGTTCCCATGTTTTCTTAGGCAAATCTGCTCACTGTGGTTTATTTTTACGCATGTGGGCGTGTGTAGTCAACATTCGTCTTAAACTGGCAGCAACACATGGCAAACTAAATAAGAAAGCATTGTAACAAGTGCTTGTTCAATAAAGAGGATGAGTAGATGAAACAAACAGGCCCGATGAGCAAACACTGCCAAGCATCGACTGTAAAGAGAGACAGGATGAGGCGGAATGTGAAACTTTGGATTTTATGGATGGACTCGACAGAGAAATGTTCAATTTGAACATCAGCTCAGTTAAATAAACATCACTTTTATCAGTAAGAGGAAGAATTTTTGTTTATCGCCACAGGAACAAGTATTCGTTTCGCTTTAATCTTCCTTACGTGACTGGAACATTTGGATTTTTTGGGCTATTTTGTTTTCGGTTTTTTTAAGATAAGATGAGATAAGAGAAGATAGAATTTTATTAATTGCCAGGGAAATTCATGTGCCAGAAATTACACGGAAATGACAGTAAAAAACAATATAGAAAGTGAAATATAAAGTGGATTAAAAGGATTAAACACCAGCAACAGTACGTGATAGAATAACAAGGAGTGACATAAGTTACAGTGTGAAAGTAAGACAAAAATAACCAAAACACAAGAGGAAAGTAATACTGGCAGTGATACTGAAAAGTAGTGAAAAGTGATAATGATCAGAAATGTTACACGTAAGATTATACCTCATACTGTGCATGATAATTATGAAGCGCTAAAAAGTTCAACAGGAACATTACACATGATAGTATTGTACATTGGACATGATAATCATGATATGATGATGATGATGATAGCATATAACATTAGACGTAATATTGAACAGAGAGGTCATTAGAAATAATGTTGCACATGATAGTCAGTGATATTAAGAAATAATGTTACACATCATATTTTAGCCCCTAATCAGGGTTTTTGGAACAGCTGGATGCAGTTCACAAGACTGGACACATACAAAGACAATCTTTAAATAATTGTTTTGTTCATTTTCCTGCTTATCAAAAGAAAAACATCTTGTCGGGACTCATAATAGACGGCAAAGTTGAGAAAATTAAGTGATGAAACAATCTGAAGGTGCTGCTGGCAAGACTGTGGAATCATTTGGAGAGAGAACGGGGGAACGTTAACAACTGCCAGCTCCCGTAGCCTACGGAGCCCCTCCCACCACAGGATAGGGGCACACACACGCCGGCTGGAAAAACTCTGCTCGTCAGCCTGGGCATGCCGCCAAAGGCTTCGACTTAAGAAGCATAGCTGATGACAATAAAAGTGATCGCAACGCAGCAAACGTAACAAATGAGCGTTATCATATTTACCTGACTGTCTCGCGCTCCATCCGCTTTCTTTTTCTTTGCTGAGTTTTCGTTTACCACCTTTTTGCTCCTGCATACCGATTATGGCAAATTGTGCTGTATTAGAAAAAAAGCTGGTTGACTTGGCTTGTTAATTGGTTGCAGTCCAAAATGAGGTACAATAGAGACCAAAATTTGGGTTTCAGAGCACTAAATGAATGGATATCTGTCAGGACATAATGGGGATATTGGCTATCCTGACAAAAGGTTATGTTGAAATAAGAAGCCTACTCCAGCGTTAATAATCACAGCGATAGCAAGAGATGTAGCTGTACGTAGAGTGACATATTAAGATTCTACTGGACAACAACCAGCATGCTCCGGTACTTTCTGTATGAGAGACTCGGCATTGTCTTTGTTGGCAACACAAAACGATAGCAGGGTCTCCCAGGAAAGGGGACATCACTTGCTCTTTCCATATGGTGCTCGCCGGGGGATCCATTTATTTCTTCTCCAGGTGGTTCTAATTTATAACTGCACCTGTTAAAGCCAAGGTCTAACAGGGGTGTGATGATGACAGGAAGAGGCCGATGATCATAACTGTCCAAGAGATTCTGATGCTGGATGTGAGGGCAGCTCCAGAGAATTGTTTTTTTTTTGTTTTTTGTTTTCTTTTAGTGGTCATATATGGCCATGTGACAGATCTGGAGGAGGAGGAAGAGAATCTCTAACAGCAGCGCAGCATTAGAGGCTGTGACTAATGATAAATGTCCTGCCAGGGTGAATTAGAGGCACAGACAGCACCACATACAGTCTGCCTGGAAGAGTGGCGGGTTACAGTGAGGAGGGGAGGGCAATCAGAAAGAGAGAGAGAGAGAGAGAGACGGGGGGCTAAAAAAAACACAAACGCAAGAAAACACTTAACTAAGACAGCAGAGGGATGGAACGGGGTGTAATAAAGTAATTAAATGATTGGCTTCTCACAATGTAAATACAAAGGAATTGATAAATGATATTGCTGAAATGTAAATGCGACACATAATTAAGTATCAATAGTGTATTAAAGCTCATTAATGTAGAGACAATATGTAATTACCTCCACGTTTGCTAAACTAATGAAAGACTCGTCCCCGTGTTGACAACAGTGAACGACTGTAAGAGTACACACACACTCAGCCATGCAGGCACGCATACACACGTCTATGTGTACAGAGATGAGCATGTGCTCCCAACTATAACATCAATACTTTGTTTATATACTATGTGTGTGTATATATGTTATGTATTGTTATATTACGAGACAATTTCCAACCTTTTCCTCTTGTGGAGAGTTGTTGAAGGTTAATGTGAAATACACGGGTATACATTTTAAAAAACACACTAAAGACATATTAGCAACCTGCAACGAAACATTGGGAGTAATAGCGGAAATACTAGACACACATCCTTCAAAATAAAAGTCTGGCTTCGGTCCAATATCTACAACGCTCCGTTCGTTATGTAGCACAACGACATACCACTACAACACATTCAGCATCAAAATGATCAACATATCCATTCATCCACGTGTCCACTCCCACCTCATACCTGGGTCTGGGTAACGGAGGCAGCATGCTCAGGATTATGGGCCAGCTGCTCCTCTTGCCAAGCTTCTCCTCTCTTCCTAGGGGATCCCAAAGTGTTCCAAGTCCAGATGGGATATTTTATGCCTCTTGAATATTCTGGGTCTGTCCTGTGGTCTCCTCCCAGCTGGAAGTGCATGAAATATCTCCCTCCCGATCCACCTCAAGCAGCATCACATTAGCAGCAGAGTTTTCTAGCTTTGTAACACCCTACATCGTGTTTCCTGTGTCGCTTTGTGCGTTGCTGCCGAGCCCTTTATAATTAGTATATACGCTTAACAACCAAAAACAGCAGAATCTGACTCACGGCATCAATTCATCCCACTCAGGTGACAGTGCCAAACGTTTTATTTCCAGTCCAATCATTGATCTTTCAGGTCAGAGTCCATCAAAACGTACATCTTTTATACCTGATTTGACGAATTTGTTATTTGATATTGGAGTTTTTGACGTTTGCTCAAGGAGACTTAATACAAAAGTGCAATGGTCAAAATATTTTCGCATCAAAATTGAGTAATATTAAGGCTACAACTAATGATATATGGGATTAAATGTGACCTGATTGGCCGACATCACGCTTCTCCAATCTGATCCGTGTTCATCTGTACACTAGTTCGATCACACTTTCATTCATTTTCTACTCCATACCTTTCTTCCAATAAATAACTCTTGAACTATTGTAAACTGAACTACGAGTGACAGTGAGAGAGCACAGTGGTAGAGAAATGGAGACCAGAGGGACTGAGAGAGTGGGTGGTGAGGATAAAAGGATGGAGACCGCAGAGACGGAGAGGGAGGGAAGGAAAACTGGAACACACCCGCAGTGGCCTTAACTTTTTTACCATCATTGCATTCAATCTTCACTGTCAGTCAAAGTATTTGTCATGGCAACAATGGGATGATTTCCCTCGTTTGTCGAGCGTGGCCAATTTATCAGTCCATCTGTGACTACATCGCTGTGCTGATCGATACACGCGCTCGGTGCTCAACATTTCACAGCGTTTTGTACGAACGGTGTTTTGTGGGTGGCTTACACACACTGTAAGCTACACTCATTGTGTTGATAGAATGTCATCCCAAAGCATCAGTCATGCTTGTTGTTGGAAAATCACAGAGTTACGCCGGCCATAAACACCTTTACTCCACATTTTTACTGTTCTGTGAGGTAACAAAACACAAAAATGGGTATAATGGCAGATACAAGATTCGGAGATGGCTTTTCACTGAGAGAACATAAAACACAGGGAGAGAGAGAGAGAGAGGAGTGTGTGTGTGTGTGTGTGTGTGTCAGAGAGAGTATTAACCCTTAGTCACCTCAACAAAACTGGACATGCCTATGCAATAATAAGTTTTAGGTACGTGTTAGCGGAATTATTGAAAAAGAAACAAACCAATTTGTCCACAGGGGCAATTCAGCTTTCATACACATTTTAAAACTGTTCATGCTCGACTCGTGTGTGTGTGTGTGTGTGTGTGTGTGTGTACATAGGCCTAGCCCACTCTTTGACTGACTGTTTGTCCCATACGCTGTCAAACTGTACAAATGGATAGAAAAAAGTGTTACAAGCGTACAGCTGCAGGTGTGTGTGTGTCTAATGGTGCTCATGTCAGATGGACAAACACTCCGGCAGCATCTTACCAAATACATTTGAAGAGTTCACCTGCAAAAAAAAAACTGATTTATCTATTTTATCAAGTGGTACAAAGCCTGTTTTTCATTTCAGGTGGTCTAAATCAGACAGATGGCGACGAATAAAAATAAAAAGATTATTTTAGAATTTCATAAAATTAATTTTGTTACGTTACCCATATGGTTTTTGATCATCACTTTTCAAATTATTTATTACTTTCACCTGTGTAAAACGTGTTGAATGGCTAAATATGTGTCACGTCGTTGGAACAACACACAACACAGTGCCTACAGATAAGATAAAGCATAAACATGACATCACAGCTAAACGCAGTAATAATGAACACTAATAACCACTTTGACTTCACCGCTTGTTCTCTACTTAGATCTTCATCGTTTGTATTTTATACTTCAGCCGACACTAGCGCACTAGCAACACACACACACACGCACGCGCGCGTACTCGTGTACTTCATCCTCCACTCTCACCGACAGCCCATACAGTACAAAGTAAAAGGTCAGGCCTCTCAGAGTTCAGCAAACAGCTCTCTTGTTTCTAACAGGACCTTGTTAGCCTCGTGGCACTTTGACTCACCTCACAGCCAGTGTTTCTCTGTGAGCGGTCCGCTGCCACTTCCTGTCTACGGCAAAGTCAGCAGGCAGCAGTAACGACACGAATGAAAACAGCACATCAATCCGTGGACTCGTCAGTAACGTGCCGCACGGCGCCCCACGGGGAATCATTTGTTTAAACTCCTGCTTAATTAGTCAGGTTACAAATCCATAATTAGCTCTTGCCTGTACAAATCGCTCAAACCATAAACTCACTTCCTGTATCTACGTTTGCAACTCATCCCGTTTTATGCCGCTCGTAGTTTTATGCAACAGAGGAAATATGTGTTATGCCGTATAAATGTGACGCCTCGATGCACAATAAAGGGAAACGATAAGGCTGAGGCGAGAGAAAAGTATAGAGAGGCGATGATAAAGTAAACCCCAACCCTCCCTCTCTATCTCCATCTCTATCTCTCTCTCTCTCTCTCTCTCTCTCTCTCTCTCTCCCCCGCTCTCCCTCCAAAAAGCTCAGCTCTTTTGTAACTGGTATGCTGTTGGAAAATCAGCGAATATATAAAAATGAATCAAATAATTCAACCTCGGAGCACCGCCAACTTTTATTTCAATGAAATTTATGTATAATTTAATCAGTCTGAAATATGTTTACCATTCAGGGATTTCTCCTTCCCCAGAAAGGAATCCCAGCAACAATGTGGTGGAATAAACCAGATGTCCCAGTTTCACATTTTGAAAAAAAATACACATGTTCCAGTTTCCACTCATAGGTTCACTGATCTGAGAATAATCGATTTCCTCCGAGTTTTTATTATTATCAGGCTGAAGTGTGCGGTTGGGAGACTGGCCTGGTTCTATATTTCATTCATTCCTAAAGCAAGCACCTCTATTAGTGTTTAATCTTACATCTATTACTGTTTAACACACGTGTAATACACTGGCAAACACGTGTTATTAATAATGAGAGTTATGATGAGACCGTGGTATGCAAGTTGTAGTTGTTATGCTGGTTGTTTGATAGAAGACTTCTTTTAACGTAAACAATGAATTAGGTAGACACAATGTTGTTATTACACCGATAGAAGAGGTAATTATTGGCGGCGTCATGCGATGGGGCTGAAGGACTCTGCGGTTGTCATACTTCTTACGGCTGGAAAACATATCTTTATATATTTATGATCTTCCTCCCGGCTGCGAGTGTGTTTTGGAATAGACTCTATGTATCTAAGATGGCAGCGTTAGAGTAGAGTACATCGTGGACAGCGGAGCAGTTTAAGATGTTAAACATTGGAGACAGAACAATTACAACAATTATTTTAAAATGAAAGCAAGACTAAAAACACAAAGGAAGCATAAAATGGGATATAACACTTCCTGCAAATGATGTAAGACAGTCATTTAAGTTCTACAAGCCAGGCGTGGAAAAACACATCGGGCCCATTATTATAAACGCCCAACGCCATCGTCTTATTCATAAAGAAGCATTGCTTGTTTGGCCCAGCTAATTACGAGCTAACTGAAAGGATTTTTAGTCTTTAGTTGTTTCTTCAATAGGTTCACTGAGCTCGCCTCAGCAATGTTTTTGGAAATGTTGCCGCACAGTTTAGGAGCGTCGTTTTAAAAAGCTGCATCCCCCAATTCTCTATTGGTTCTCATTCGGCAAATCTAACAGAGCAGCAGTGGAGCATTTGAGTGATCGTGAAGGCACATAAGGTGCGAGAGAGTCTGCAACGTTAGCTGGTCCGAGACCATTTAAAGCCTTCTGTACCAATAAAAGCACTTTCAAATTTACTCTGAATGACTCTGGGAGCCAGTGGAGCGCAGCGAAACGGATGTCATCTCTCTCTCCCGCTCTCTCTCCCCCTCTATCTCACTCTCGGTTTTGTTAGAAGTTAAAGTTTTGAATAAGTTTTATCCCCTCGGCGGACTTTTTGGAGGACCAGTAAAAAGTGCATTTTAATAGTCTAACCTGTTGGAGAGTAAATCCTGGTTTAGCTTTCCAGCATCTCGCCGGTTCAAAAAATGGCCAAAGTTTGGTAAAGTTTGGGTCACCAAGTTTTTTGTGTGAAATAAAGTAAAATTTAGACCGATTCAGAGTCAAAAATAAGATGTTAACTTGTTTTTTGTTGCTCTATCTGAGGAAGCGGTGAGATGTTTGGCTACTGGTTCTGTTTTGGATTTGGGTCTAAGCCAGCACGTCGCTCTCTGGTCTTCGTTTAGCTTTAAGGGATTTTCACCCATCATTCACCCAAACAGACATACATATTTACTCCTACATATTCATATTTTACTCTGACATATACTCTTACATACCTTTATTCTACATGTTTTATACAGTATTTTATGGAACAGAGGCCCGACCACAGCAGTTTTCAATGAGCTCCAGTCGTCCGAGATTGGAGGGTGATTGTCAGAATGGGATCTGGACACGGCTGAACGCTCTCTTAAATAATCTAATGGGTACTGGGTCAGTGCCTGGAGTTCACTGCCACAAATCAAAGTATATCTCGTTTTTTACCTGCCTTTTTTCCAGGCCGAAGAGATACCAGCTCATAGTTTTAACTTTGTTTCTGAAGAACTTCTAAAGAGCAAAGATCTGAGGTCAATATGAGATTTAATATTTTGTCAGCTGTAGAGAACAAAGTCTCCACCATTTTCAGTAATTATTTTGGAGACGTGATCTTTTCCAGCCTTTGTTGTAAATGCTGTCCTTAAAAAACACTTACAATGGACTCCAGTCCAGACTCTCAGCTTCATTACATGTAATCACCAGCCCTCTTTGTGATGCACACATTGACTTGAGTAACATTTGAAAATGCAAAACACAGAAGTTCTCGCCTGTTTATTCAGCCTGGAAGAATGTGGGTGAGATCAAGTATACATTTATTTCAACTGAGTTCAAACTGTTATAACATTAGTTAATTAAGCAATGATAGAGGACACATTATGTGTTAGTTTAATGACATATGCCTACGGTGAGTTTGTAGCTATAAATGTCAAAGAAAATTGCTTTTTGAGCTACTTGAACAAATAGCAGGAAGTGATGCAATAACACCGGTACATTCCCTTTGAAAATGTTTCAGCTTGAAGCACTTTATAATTGAAGAGGCTCCCACAGGAGATAAGAAATGTGACACCTGCTGTGACAATGATTGCAAAATATAAAACTATATCATTTAACTGTCTATTGTTTGAGGTCACGTATGTATAGTTTTATTGCAGGCATATGTGAAGCACGTCTTTGTTTAGAATAAATGAATGTCGGATTATCATCACGTGGTGGATGGCTGTCAAAAAAGGCTGTACCCTACTGTGTGACACGTTCATGCAGCGCTTTAGACATCTTCTCTTTCGGTCAGATCAGATTTACGAAGAATCTGTAACTGTCTCTTAAGGTACAATTGAGCCTAATAGCATCTGTTTGTATTTAAGAAGAGGCTGCAGGTGTTTATTATGGCTAATCTATTGTACAATTAGAGCAGAAAAATACGATGGGGCACTATAGTCGCTCATTTAAATGCAAGGTAGAGCTGATTTATCATTCCTGTATGACTGCTAGGACCACCTGGGAGAGCAGGTGGAAACTGTTCGGTGCTCATTGACGACAGTTTTATCGGGGATAAACCAGAGAGGGAGAGAGAGAATGAGAGAGAGAGATCAAGAGATCAGATAACTCTGACCCTTTTTAGCATCATCAGCTGTTCAAAAGCTTATTTAATTACACGGGGACGAGAGGCAATTGCTCCATTTACAGGTGGTGGGCAGTGATTTTAAATATCTGGTGGTTTTTCACGATCTCGCTGTGGTCCTCTGATATTTTAAACACTGTTCCACACATGTAGAAGGTCAAGGAGAATCTGGCCTTAAATTTATTTGTGGAGCCTTTATGGCCTCCAGTAAATGATGCAAACCATCATTTTTGCATGCCGCACAAGGAGAATGTTGCTGTCAGGATGAGGGGAGATTCACAGCTGACAATCAAAGGAATAATGAATATAAGAAAAGAATTAGGAGGAACCAAACAGGCAGATAAGCTCTGCATTCATCTCATCTTCAGCTTGTACTCCTGCACACAGAGTCATGGAAAAGATTTGAATGAATAATAAGTGTCATCCTCATGTCTACGTGTTTGCTGTCTCGTGAAGCTATTTCAAACGCATCTATTGATTTTTTTACAAATATTTTGCCGTGACTTTTGCTCTTTTCCCCCCCAGCACCTATAAGTATGTTATGTCCAATTAAAGTCAGGTCACACTCCCACAGACTCCTACTGAGCAAACGCGTGCGTCAAGGACAACAATAAGTACAGCCTCAAATCATGCGATTGGCCGTGACGCCCCCGTTGTCGTGCTGACACATGTTATGCTAGGGGCAGGTTATTAAAACTTCCTGTGTCTGGCTGTAATTACAGAGAAGCAGAATGTTACGAAAATACACTGAGGTTACACAGTTGTTGTCAGTCAAAATACGGGCGCAGCCGCGGATTAATCTAAAAATAATTGTGGCTTTATTATTACTGATCTGCTTATGTAAAGCCTGTCTCATTAAGGAGGAAGACATTAGCTAATATTAACTAAAGTTTGACAAATCC
>OMNV01003858.1:53575-66008 GCA_900303265.1 Brotula barbata
TATATATGTATAATCTTATTATATTTCTGGCAATAAAATTACTTTTTGACATTACTGAAGTCATGAAACAAGAATATGGAATAAAACAATAATTTATTAATGAAACTTGGAAACCTGACATTGGCAATACACAGGTACCATGGGGTGTTTAATTTTATGGTATTAATTTAATCAGGGAGATACATTAGGTAATACGAATTTATATACATATACATATATATATATATATATATATATATATATATAATGTATGACATTATATTATTACATTTTCCAGTCATCTCCTACAGCCTCAGTACCCTTCTTCGGTGCTCCCAACGGTGCAGCTGTTTTAACTTGTATCAATATTTCAAGAAATCAATTAAAATCATTTTAACCCCATTACACAGTCCTGTCTGAACGTTCAGCGTTGGTTTAATTTAGCACACACACTCTCAAACAGTGATTGGAGCAGGATATGCAAATGAGGAGGAACAGGGAGGCTGTGGTTACCAATTCTATCATCATCCCTCTTTCTGGAGAATTCTGTCTTCAAAACGCCGAGCATACATTATAGATCAATACAGTGCAGTCCAGATACCACTTAGTCAGTAGTAACTCAACCTCTTTCTACAGACAATCTAGTTAAGATGTGAATTAAGGGTTCACATTGTTTCTAATTAGTTAACAGACACGGAAAGGGCAATATAATTTTCCTTACAGTAATCACTTCATAAACTTGGCAATTAGCATCATAAATCCATTTCCCCCTTTAATTGTCCCTGAAGCTTCTTATTCAGAACACAAATTCCACACAGTATGCCAGTGTGACATAAACGTGTGGGATTATTGGTTGATCCTATGAGCAGTTGAATGAAGTACACACGGACAAAACGCATTCCAGCTGCATCATAATGTATCATCAAACCTCTGGATCTTCCTGTTATCTGGATTCTGCCTGTCTCGGCATTAAATCTCTCCAGGTGGGTCATTATAATACCTGAGAAATGTTTCCACCGTGTATGCCAGCGTGGGTGGCTGCTGTCTGCGTAACAGGTGCTGGTATCCAATTAGGGACATTTGCAACTTCTGATTCAAAATAACTTTATTTATATGACGGAGCAAAGTCGAGAAAGTAATTTTAAGCCTGAGCTGTGTCTCAGCTGTCGGCATCGTTTTTACGCCAAGCTAGCTGTGAGACTAAGATCTGATCACAACGCCAGCCAAGGTTGCATTTCTTGTCTGGATTAGTCTGATTTTTCTTATCTCAGTAACACGTGTGTACACAAACTGCCACAAAGTCACAAAATTGCGAGAAAACACCCAGCTATTCTGTAAAATTATAACTTTGCAACTTTCTAGTGGGTGCACGTGATTTTAGTTGTATGTGCGTGCTTTTAGCGGTGTGTGTGTTTTGTTTTGCTTTTGCTGTTAATCTCAGAGAATACCCAATTCCATGAACAGCGACTTATCTACAGTCCAAGATGTGACAGTCCCGTCTGTTTCGATGCTGAATATATCATCTGCCACACTCCCAGTAATCTTTTGACTCTCACACAGTGTACAGTGCCTCACATGGTAGTTTTGGGGTTTTTTCCTCCTTCCCCACAGAGTGACTAAGAGAGAGAGAGAGAGAAAAAGGCACTTGAGATATGATTAGAAGGTTAGCCAGCTCATCTTCTAAGTAAACAGCACCACTCGTGATGTTAGACACACATCACACACTCAATCAGAGCTTTGAGTGTGTATGTGTGGGAACAGGTGGCTATCCAGGTGTGTGGGAGGAAGTAAACCTTGGCAGACTGACAGGATGGGCACTGTTTTCAAAGGGAACACACACACACACACACACACACACGCAGGCACAATTAATTACCGATCCTACCGTTGATCAGAGAGAGAGAGAGTACAACTTTTCTATCTGTTGCCAGTTTATGTAAACTTGTTTTGTTATTGGGTGGAGAGGAAAGAAATCTCCGGTGACATCTGAGAGTGATGCCACAGAAGTCTGCCACTCCAAAACATCACACCGCTCGTCCCATCGGAGGCCACGTCAGCGTCAACGTTTTCCAAAGACACAGCTGCTGCTACGACGACAGCAAATCCACTCTGTTATCAGGTGTAAAAGTCTGTCCATCCATCCATCCTTATCTACAGGACATTCACACCTGTGGGCAATTTAGATACTCCACTAAGTTGCAAGTCTTTGGAGGCGGGAGGTTTAAAGTACTCAACCAGTATCCTGCTTAGACTTCCTAGAAAGATGAATCAAAGTTAAGTAAACTGAATTGATCTTTATAAACATGAAATAAAATGAATTGTTTGGTTGAAAATTATTTTCATTCCAAAAGAAACTAATCCAAACTGAGTGTGACCTCTGTTGGTAAATTGTGTTAATGAAGTCATCGCACCCTTTTAGTGCAAAATTCCTGGAAATAAACATAATTTCTGATGAGGATTATGATGAGTGACAGAAAGGAGGAATGATGAAATGAAGAAGGAATATGAAGAGATTAGATAGATAGATAGATAGATAGATAGATAGATAGATAGATAGATAGATAGATAGATAGATAGATAGATAGATAGATAGATAGACGATGATTCACAAGAATAAAAGATTTCCATATTATATGTATATATTAAGAAGAATCACATCTGTATTTTCCTGGATGTTTTGATTGCGTTTGTGCGTGTGTGTATAGTGTAGCGTCAATGTTCCTGAGCGAGTGGAAATAGACACTCTGACTATTTGTCACTGACAGGCTGATAAGCGTTGACGGCAGGATGTGTGCCTGTTTCAAAACGACCGAGAGGACGAGTGTGAGTCTGCGGTGAATTGAATTTGCGCGGATTTTATCGAAAGAGTGCCAGACAAAAATAGGAAAAGATAAGTGAATGAGGGTAGATACACAGAAAAGAAAAAGAAAGTTTCCTCTTTGCAGATGAAGCCATATGGAAATCCATTCTTTGACTAAAAGCAACACGAAGCCGGGGAGCTGGGGTAAACGCAGAGAACGCTGCTTACACTGGAAGAATAAACAAATGTATGGCGTATTATTTATTTATTTGTTGTCTGTCAACACTGTTGATTTCCCGACTGAGTTGGCTTTTGAAAACAGAAACGCATTAGCAAGAGAAAGTTGAGGGAAAAAATCTGTTAATTTTCCCTTCATTACACAGGGTCCCTTTAAGGCAGCGCTGAAAGGAACGGAGCCATGTGGCTGTGGCACAGAGGAACATATGGCATCTGCTCTAGTGGAAAACCTTAATACGGGGTACAGTACTGGCACCCGGCGCCTCGCTAGCATTAACATGCTGTCAGGGTTGTTCTGGCGCAACACTAAGTGGAGCACACTTGCCAAGCACGGTTCCCAAGAGTACTGCATTATGTCCCTTCCTGCTTGCCTTCTATCTTGACTTTGTTATCATGGCTGTTATAGAATGGTGAGAATATGAACACCCTGGAGGATGTTGCTGGCTCAGATACTCAGCCAAAGACCCGGTCAAAATTTGGGGGAAAAAAAAGAACAGAGCTGGAAGAAGACAGTTCGGCAAAGTGAGCGAATGAGGTGTAAAGTAGCGGAGTAAGGAGAACTACAAACAGTGGGAGTGGCAGTACCACTGTTAGTGTTGCACAATTTAACAGTCAAAGACAAAAGTATTTTCTGATGTAGTATTTTCATTTCATAATAAACACAAAAAGCTTTATTTGCACTGTGCACAAACTTTCAATAGTGTCATTTTGCCCATTTTGTGGGACAGTAGTTGTGACGTCAGTGCACCAATGGCACCAAATGTTTCTGTCTTATACTTGTGGAATAATTGAACTCATCACCCTATCTTGTCTTCCCAGCTCTGTTCACTGTCATTAATGAAATTATTTTGAATCTGAACTTACCAGCCTAAAAGCCAAAAGGCTTTTTGGCATGAGTATATTATTATTATTATTATTATTATTATTATTATTATTATTATAACACAGCAGCCATCATTATCCAAGCTTGCTGCTTAGATTTTTACATTATGGGAAAAATACAGGAATGGAGCCTGCACACGGTGAGGGAAATCCAATGTTTAGACTAATACAACAAAATGATACCAAATCCAGTTCAACTCACTTTTCATTTGTACGTTATTTCAACAGATTCTTCAAATTTTACTCTTGGTTGCTTTTCTTTAGGAGACAGTTTATACAATTTTAAACTGCGGTACCTTATGCCTGAACAAAAACTAAAAATAAGTTTCAGATTTAGCAATTAACTCAATACCTGGAAAGCCTCACACAGCCACGAGAAGTGACGGTGAGTGGTTTTGTACTTTTATTTTTACTTGTATTTTTACAGAACGTCCAATCTAGATGGATTACAGCCCAAATTCCATGACTCCGTTTTTTGCAAAGTTTAAACAAACCAAAATTAGACTTTTAGATATGTATGAGTTGAATGGATTGGCAAACTGGTAGCAGTTTGTCATTTAAAATTGCAATTCAAAAACAACAACCACGATTATTTCATTAGATTACAAGCATAATTCCCAAATCATCCTCGACTTGTACAGTAATCTTTACATCTTCTAGATTTTAGAGGATTTAGTCCCTTCTGCACTAAATTAGCCAGAAACCATTTTTTAAATTCAAATGTACCAAACATGACGATTTGGTCACACACACACTTCCCCAGTCGGACAAGCGTGATTTAAAATGCTCAAGCAGTGATTAGCTGAAACACTGATTGCAGTAATTGCAGTCGATGAAGCAATAAGCAGTAAAGCACAGTAAGCTGTATTCTCACACACCAAACCCCGGCTCCATCCTGCTGCATCTTCCACTTCATTCACTGTCTTGTCAAGAGAGACAAATGTAAGAGAGAATAGATAAAAATTGAGAAACCTGCATTTGTTTAAGTAAAATAACAGGAACAGGCAGTCGGAGCGGAGATGAGGAGATATTACCTCGGTGTGTTCGTCATGACCTGTGTGAGGAAGTGTGTGAGCTCATCCTTTTACTCACCACTTATCTCATATGTTGACTTCACACAGTACCACATCATTTTCAGGTCTTCCCTTTGCACTTTTTGCATTTTGTCTACTTACCATTGTTTGTTGCTGTGTTCATACTTACCATGCAGGACGGGTGGGAGGGGGCCACCCATCACTTCCTGGTTTCTATAGTGTTGGTGATGTCATAGTTGACGTGACTGGGAGAAACCACGCGAGGTTTTTTTCCTTTCTGTAGAAGAGTTTCTTATGTTTGCTTCATGAGTTTGAAAGTAATTGTTTGGAGTTATTTATAGTTAATGAGTGATTTAGATGAGTGAATGAGTGTGTAAATTAATTCTAGGATTCTAAGAGAGAGAGAGAGAGAGAGAGGCGATCATTTGCCTTTGGTTTGAGTTTGACTTTGTCCTCTTTTTTATTCTTTGTTGTTGTTTCTTTTGTTATGTTTGCTTAAGTTCCACTGTAAATAATTGCTCACTGTCTTGGAATCATGATGACTGCTGGCTCTGCCTTCTACCACCTTCCTTGACACTCGAGCTAGACTAATCCACAGCCCGAACCGCAGTGATTGACTTTAAATATCATACGCTAAACAACGTAGTGAGCTGGGGACCTTTGGAACAAACACAACGTTTTAAAGAGACGGCTCTCTAGGAAACAGACGCCTCTTTGCTTGTCATTATCACATTAATCCTGCGTCAGCTGTCAACCGAGGGTCTGGAGAGCACACGTATACACACGTACTTGATCATGTGCACACATACACATATGTTATCGCTATTATCTTTAACGAAGGGAATCTCAGCCTGTTGGGGGGAAAGAATCCCCGGGGACATTGGAAGCAAAGAAAGAGACGAACAGACGAACAGATGAAGGGTTTGTCACAGAGAGAGTTTGGTGCATTTGGAAATCTCTACGAAGGGCTGTTGACATTTTGTGTGTCTATTTATACGGGCATCTACATTCTAACGGACTGTGTATCCGTGTGGATGTCAAGCCAGCACTTAACTTGAACATTATCATACATACATGACGAGGTTGATGTGTGTAACATGAAACTACTGGCTGACGCATTGAAATCTTCATCCTGATAGATTCATCATATGTTCATCATACAAAAATCTTGGCACCGCTAAGTGTCTGGTTTCTTTATAATCATTCATTTATTGACTTATTTTGGATTTTTAGACCTCTCCGCTGATCCACGAATTTGCACTGCGGACTGGGATTGAGTGGTTTGATTGACACATGGCTCTGGACTTCTTTAACGATTCAAAGATTGTGGGTTCGAGTCCCACCAGATTCAAATGGGGTCCACCACTACACCTTCCTGTGTGTGGGTTTCAAGTTCTCCATGGGTGGAATAGACTGTTTTCTTAGGCAGCCCGGTGTTGTGGTGGTTATCACTGTCTGATGTGTTGGCTGCCCACTGCTCCTCATTGAGGATGGATGAGAATGCAGAGAATTAATTTCCCTACAGGGATCAATAAAGTAGCCTTCTTCCTTTCTTCTTTCTCTTGATTGACAACTGTTTCAGTCAAAAGGGAAGCGTATAAGAATGCTTAACAGCATTGCAGGCGCCATCTTTTATTGTCAACAGCTTGAAGACACAGAAGATGAATTAATTGTCCCAAAACACAATTTGGGGCATTAATAACTCCAGGCTCTGTATTTAATCTGTATCTATGCATTTAAATTCACCTCTTTAGATCAAAGTGGGGCAGAGATGAGTTGTGTTTGCTTGGTCATGATCCATTTAATTCCGATTCCTTTGAACATATGACTATAAACAAAATATACATGTGCAGTAAACAAATGTGGTAGCCACAAAATTAAAACTAAATGAGAAGTGACAACTTTCAGTTTCAGATATTTACAAAATCACAAAAATATAAGCATGTACTATTTTTTTCCCCACTGTATTAGAATTACAGAATTCCACAGTACACATATCAGATTTACTGTGTCACTTATGTGTCTCTGGCTTTTATAATTGAACATGTGAAGCGTTTACATTTTCATAATAAAACAGGCAAAAGTTGTCAGTGCACCAACACATGAAGAATGAAGCAGCCGTGTGTTCAAGAGGCTAAACGGCACACCATAACTCCATCAACATAAAAGATGGAGGCTCAGTGGGTCGTTTGTCTTTGGTGATGCAATAAGTAGAACTTACTGGTTCAGCGCCAACATATGTACATCAACCAAACATAATCAGCCACATATGAAGAAGATTAAACCAACAGCAACATGTCAAAGTCACCATCTGACGATGGCTCCTGTCATAGCAGCGACGCTAACACAGGGCTGTACTAAATGATCTATGTCTTCAGGAGCTAATGTTTGTTTTATTTAAGCCAACCACGTAGTTCAAATATTTCTTTTATGTCATGTCTCCACTCTGTATTAATCAGCTGTAAGTTATCACTTATCAGGCATGAGCAGTATTTCTGATAACTGTATTTGGAATGCTATATGAAACGAGCTAAGCTAAGCTAGCTAAGTCAAACGATGCAAGTCAGCGTTAGAGGAAGTCAACGATGATGGATCAATAATGTGGTTGATTTTATTTTGTGCAACAGTTTGCAAATCATAATTGATTTATGGAAAGGGGATATTTAATTTACATTCAAATTCTTTAATGTTATATTAGAGGGCAAGGCTTGACAGCTAGCTAGCTTGCTATCAGCTAATGGCATTCCAGATAATTGAGAACTAAATCACTGAATAAATGTGAAAAAAAAAAGTGATAGGATTTTTTTTCAAAATTCAAAATTCAAAATGCTGTATTTTATTTAGATGTATATAACAACAGGCTCACTCCTTCACAAATGTATGGTCTCTTTGTGTTTCCCATCAGATGAATTTGGCATTCTGATTTGTAAATTTAGGGTTTTGGTGACTATACAATACTGTCGCAAAATTATTCTGACAAGAATGAGGACCCGCCGTTCAGCATCTTGATTGTGCCCTTTTTCCTCTATTGTCATTTTAATGTAGTATAATCACCAAAGCTTTTCTGTGTCTTAAAATTCATAACACTTATTGTTGTTCATAGCGGCCCAATCCTGTGTCACTGATCTGCTTTCACTTGTTGCTGAGAGTGTAAATTGGTCTCTGTGAAACAGCTTGGGTGACACCCGGCAGGAAGAATTAATTTAGAGCTGCTGCTGAAGGCATATAGCATCTTAATACAGTCAAATATGTTCCAAATGATATTTTAACCTCTTAAAATTTGGAATTAAAATGACATGACTTGAAAAGTAATGAATTAAAATAATGGATTTGAGGATACGAAACCAAAAAAACCTACATTTATTTATATATTTATTGTTTTATTGTTATGATCAAAATGGTACACTCAATCTTTAAAGGATTAAAAATGGAGTACACGCCACACAAGGTAGCTGCGCTGGTTTGATTCCAGCCTGTGCCCTTTGCTGCGTGTCTATTTTGCTAATGTAGCCATCATAATAGAGCAGAAATTCAAAAACTAAATTAAATAAGAGGATAATGAGCCTAAATGCTTTGCCTTGAAGTGTACTTAAATACCAGTTAATATACGTATGGGTTGTAACACAGCATGGTTTTATTTACACACCTACTGTTACACTGATAAAATATATCAGCTTCTATTTGAAAACCGCCCAGAAATGACCCATGTTCGTTTTTATTGAGATTAGAAACCATCTGGCGGTTACTGCTGCTGCCTGAAGAGTGCCCTGTGCTGTGACGGTTAGGGTCCCTTCACCTGAACGGCCTCTACAGTCCCGTCCAGACGCAGGGCGCTGCTCCAACCTCAGCAGCTAACCTCAATTTCAACTCAGGCTGTCACAGAGTTGGTCAGTAAACCTGCAGCAGCCACAGCAGCCGCAGCAGCCGCAGCCACAGCAGCAGCAGCAGCAGCAGCAGCAGCAGCATGCTCTCAACAACTGCTCATCACCTTGACAGATGAATGACACCTTAACTTGTTATCCCAGTGAAATCTGTACTTTCATCATCTGTCTTATATCTCTCCCTTTATCCCTTTACCTTGCCTTTATTTTCATTTCTTGCACCTTATCTGACTCATCCCGTCTTTACTAAGCTCAAACAAATTCTCTTTCCTCTACTTTTTGTAACTTTCTTTTGTAGCCGGCTTTCTTACTCTTAGTTTGCACTCCCCATCCTCCTCTTTATTGTTTTTTTTTTTCCCTTTTCATCCTTGCGTAGATTGGTTAATTGAGGACTTGGTTACATCAGGAGAGAGCGGCGGGGAGGGGGTGGAGGCTTCCTGCATGCACACACACACACACACACACACACACATCTGATGAGTTCTCAGGTTCCCCTCAAAGAGCCTCACACCCACAAGGCTCAGTGCCATGGAGAGAAAAACAAAGAGAAAGAGTGGTCCTTGTCTTCATACTCATCTCCCTCACTTTGTGTCCTCCTCCTGCTGTCGAGTTCAGCGGTGTCTGCAGTTTGTACAACAGAGAGCGATCAAAGAGTTTGGGGTGTCAGGATAAGGGCCGAGAGGGATGTGTGTGGAAGACAAGATGAGAAAAGGAGGCAGAACAGTGCTATCAATCAAACAATCAGACTCAGTGAAGCTTGTATTGCAGTGGCTTACCTGGAGTACCATCAGTGCTATCACACTTCCTGCTGTGCTGTCATTGCTGTTTCTTTATGTCTACGTTCAGCCTGTCCAAGCTTTGTCACGTTCAAAACCCAACCAACTTTTTTTTACTTGTTACCAAAACAAGTCACAGACAAACTGTCAGGAACAGCACAGCAGCATATGAAGGAGATGAAGAGTCTATTTGAACGAGAACAGGTCAGTGTTTTGACATTACATTCATAAGGAACGAAAACAAATACAGTTTAGTTCAAATTCCATTAAAAAAATAAATAACTAAGAGCAGGTTCAAGAAAACTTGGAGTGAACTTTATTTTGGCAGAAATCAAATTCATAAATTAAATGGTTGAGTCATTGTAAAGCGTGGGGATTTGAATTATGGAGTCACAGCAACCTCTTGTGGAAGCATCGAGAAATGCAGTTTAAACCTGCTGCTTCTGCAAGTTTTTTTTGCTTCATGTTGCTGTGTACTTAGCTGTGCCTGTGTGTGTGTGTGAGGCAGGGAATAAGCAGATCTTTGGCTCGCTAGGCATCTTAGCATCGTGGAAACTTTCCCCCAGTATCCTATTCACTTTATTTCACACTACCATTGCCTCATTCCCACCAATAGAAAACTACATCCTTTCTGTTTTGCCAAACTAATTTTGAAATATTCCGAACATTTCCACCAAAAGTCAATTGAAAAACATCCTGAAATGGGAACTGTGACAACTTCATCATGAGGCATGGATTATTGTACCCCAATTACATCCAGTTACAGAATAGATTTCCTTAACGCTCATCACTCTGTTTGCTCGACAAACTGAACATTACTCTGGTCAGTGTGATCTATGAATGGCTGTTAACAATTAGCATCAGGAATATTAAAAGCATAACAATGTTTGCCTTCGGGTGGAGATATCAAGGTTCGTATGGCAAATGATCTAAGCAGGCAGAAAGAAGAGCAGCAGCACACTCAACAGTGTGTTCAGCCGTTCAGATTCAATATGCTGAAATATGGTGAGGAGAGACATTACATAATCCAAACCTCTGATTTGAAGTACTTCTCTATTGGTAGGAATTATCCAACAGCAGTCAGTTCTCCTTATAATCCACAGAGACACATTATGTCAGAGTGTAGTGTGCAGACAACAGGTTGAACCCAAGAGCTCGAAGCATTGATGCATGTACAGTAAAACATGCTACTAGCAGCAATATTAGCATTAACAATAATATTACTGAGTGATTACTCTGCAATAGTACTTTGATCTTGCTTTGACTGTAAAATGTCTCAAACTATATTTCTGTTTTCACAGTCATTAGATCCCCGTCTCTAGTTTGGGATTTCATTACATTTTCTTTTGGCATGGCTTAGGGGAGATCATCCTATCTGAAGGTTGCTGGTTCAATCTCCTGCTCCTCCATGTTGAAGGTTCCCTGAGCAAGACCCGCAACTCCTAATTACAATTAGCAATGGTTACCTTATTTCCTGTGGACCAAAATACCCCCTAGAATACCCCTTATCTATTAAAAAAAATAAAAAAAACAACAATCTTTCTGATGCTCAGATGGACTCATTATGCTGCTTATCCTCTGACTTGGGTTAAAATAATGCTGACGTAGGGACCACAGTCACAAGAACACATTGGTTACATTTTGTAATTTTATTTATTTTACCTTTATTGAACCAGAAAGTCCCATTGAGATCAAAGTCTCTCTTACAAGAGAATCCTGGGCAAGGCGGTAGCTATAGAAAATTACAACATATTAAAATGCAACATATATTTGCTCTATATATATATAAAAATGTTGTGAATAAAATATGGTACAAAAAAGCATTGAAAACAAACTGACAAACGATGCTCATGTCTATGGTTACTTGTTAAAGAGGGCAACGTTGTAAATCTGCTAGTGTTGACAAATCAGCTGTAGATCCTAGAAAGAAAAAAATTTATATATTAATCAGAAAATAAAAAACTAAGCACAAAACATCTGACAGAGATGGATTAGAATAAATACTCGAATACTCTGCTGCATGAAGGTCATCTGTGGGGCACAGGTTGGGTGGGTGTTGGAGGAAGAATCACACCAGAAGATGGAGACAGAGACCACTTAATGCAGAGAGCAAGGACAGCAACTGGATAACAACAACTACCACTACTATTATGACAACAACTTTCATGATAATAATAGTAATTATTATTATTGTGATTTTTTTGATTAAATTATAATTGAAATTATAACTTTGATGTTGTAGCTCTATAAGTACAGTAAACATGTAAACATGCGGTGTCATCCCCCCTCCTATCCACCCCCACTCCCCCATACAAACACACACACATGCAGTATAATCAATATTAATGACTGACTGTATCTGTGCTAATGGATTTTATGGAAGTGCTTGTGTTCCAGGCCGAGGAGTGATATAACATTTAGCACCACGGACAGCGACATGGACCAGGCCTAGAATGGACACCATCCACCAGCACAGAGACGAATATACAGTACAGTGAAATTATTCATTGACTGTACCTCAAAAGTCATTAAAAAATACTAAAATCCATCACAGTGTCCCTTATTTTTTGAAGATATGGCTTTTTAAATTTCCCCTTAAACGTGTTTCTGCTCTGTACATGTTGTCTTTCCTTTGGGATCGATTTATCCAGAATGCTTCCTGATATATTTGGCATCCTTGGACACTTTTTAATATAGTTTATATTTCATATTATTTCATATTTACTTGTCCATTTTGTGTTTTTGAGCTTACAAAAATGAAACAACACGCAGGGTTTCATTCATGATTTTGTCAGCGTGCCACCACTTGTAAGGAAGGCCACAGGCTCTCATTGTAGTTCCCCA
>OMNV01003858.1:66079-81049 GCA_900303265.1 Brotula barbata
CAAAATGAACCCCCCCCCCCCCCCCCACACACACACACACAAACCATTTGCATTCTTGTGCCCGCTTATCTCTCACTTCCTGTCTCTCTGGAACATCCCATCTCTCCATTCATCTGCCTCTCTCCTCCACAGGCTGAGTTTTGTGTTATTCTCCTTCCCCTTCTCCACGCTGACATCATCCATGTTTGAGATCAGAGGAATTATTGTGTCTCATCCACTTCTCTCTTCTTTTTGCATTTCTCTCCCTTGTATTCTCTCCCCTTTCTTTTATCCCCATTTATTCCTCTAATTAAATTCCACATTGTTCTCTCCATCCTTGGCCTCCCCTCCGTTTGCTGTGGGAAATGGGTGATGGTGAGGGCTTCCCATTGAGAATCACACCTTCCTCATTTATTTCCTGTTGTCCCCCTCCCCTCCTTTCTCCCTCTCAGGAAGACAGGATGGGGAAATATGGTGGCTGGGTGTGATGCATCTGCTTAGTTTTTGGTTTGTCTGCACGGCCACCTGGTTCTTCCCAGTAGAGCATCCTCAGACCAATGACCCCATCACACCCACTACAAAAATACGATTTTATGATTACATGAATGTGCTCTTCATCTCGATTTACACGCGTGTTCATCATACAGCAGCCACATGTATGTGTGAGTGTGTTATGTTGTACACGTTGTCCTCATTTTGTCCATTTTTTTTGCTGTCATCAATTATTCTCTTCTGTCTTACACATGAGGGATGTTTTCATTTCATTAAGGTTTGGTATCTATTATTTCATTCTGTTCTGTCCTATTCTGTGGGAGGGGGTGTGTCCACTTTATTCCCTTTCTCTCCCTCTCGCCTCCACCCCCAAAGCCCGACAACCATAAGACCAACCACCATAAGGCTACAGACACTGCCAGCCATGTCCTGCCTGTGAAAACAATATAACTGTTTTATTTTTATTATTTTAGCATTTCAACGCATATGCCCGGCGCAGATTTGAAGCTCTCTCTCTCATTGTTTGTTTTTTTATAACGATTAAGAAGACGCTTCGTTTTGTTGTTGTTGTTGTTTTTTTATAGGCGACAGACAAAATGTTTTTCCGTGCGCAGGAGAAGGGGATCGAGGTTCAGCTGGTGAGCGCGGTGCTGCCGCTGCTGCTGCTGCTCTCCGGTAAGAAACCACACAACCGATAACCAAACCGATCATCTCTGCACGGATACACCGCCGATCAGCAGCTCCGCCGGGCGATAACCAGCGCATCCTCCATCTGTAGGCCTATTGCTTCATACATGTGTGGGTCTGTGTGTGTGTGTGTGTGAGAGAGAGAGAGAGTAATGATTATAGAACTGCATTTCCAGAATGTAAAAACAGCATTTTCCTCATCTGGTCCAGCCCTGATGATACCTCCCCTGTCCCTCCATTAACCGTGTGTTATCATGGTGCTTTTGGAGAACACACTGGCCTCTGGTCAGCTGTCACATCTTCATATGCTTCTGTCTCCATTTACCTCTGATGACAGATAAACAGACCAAAGCCTGCTGCTGTATCACAGCTTCAAAACAGGATTATGATGCCATATGTAAAAATAAATACTGGCTTAGTGTGATAGTACAGTGACACAGGAGGTCTCAGTGACTCGGAGTGTGTTGGGCCTTGTTGAGTGATGGGCAGATATGAAGAGGAAGCCATACAGAAGTAATATTTACAGCCAGGCTTACCAGCAGATGTGCAAAACAAGAATTATTGTCTGTTTAATGCGGAGGTCTTCATCCGTCAACACGTGAATACATGAAACATACTGCAGTTGAGACCCTGATGCCCAGCCCAGACTCCACAGATGTAAACACACACACACACACACACCAGATCAACTCAGGCCCACACATCTGACTCAATCGGCAGAATCTTGACACAAATCCAGGATGATGAAACAGGTTGAAATATGAACCGTGCTTTCAGAGTCACAATCAAAGCAAACATTGTGATCCTGGATCTATTACAGCAGTCAGATAGACAATGTGGTGAGACACATTGTCTATTTGTGGTTCTATTTCAACAACAGTGATGTTGTTATGGGCCTGTGAAGCAGCTCCATATTACTATTCACCGTACTTATTTGGCTTCTTGGCCCTCCCCCACAAAAGTTAGACCGTTTCGAGCAGCTCGGTCAGGGTCGGTGTGCTATGACTTTTATAAGGGATTCGCCAAACCGTGCTGGAGTAATTCCGGAAAAACCGAGCTTACCGGAGTACATGTGCTCATTTTGGACCCTTTTCAACTTTTCAATGATGTTAATGAATTAAATAGCAATTATAATATGATTATCATATGATAGGCTCCATTTGCCACATAAAGGCTCATGGAGCGACATGGGTAAAAAGGGCACAGACCCATTCCAAATTTCCCAGCAGAGGAATTTTCTAGTTTCATTTAATTTTTACCATCTCACTCCTGCAAACACACTCTTCACTGTCGCTATATAAAAATTCTGACCTGTTGAATTAATAATAATGATAACAATTAGTGACGTTATTTGTATTGCATCTTTCATACAGGAAATGCAATACAAAGTGCTTAACAGTGACTTTCACTGCTTGTTTCACATCAAATAGAAATAAAATGAACACAAAAACCTGTTAACATTAATATTAAAAACATGATAAAGCGAAGGTACAAATACATAAAATAAGATACGAATAAAAGACGATGCACATAAATCTTCAAAGAGTTGCGGCAGTGTATAGTGTGATCAAGTGCTAAGAATAGGCTAAAGTAAAGAGAAATGTTTACGTATACATTATAGAGTGTCAGCAGGGACACATATGTACACCAGTAGTCCAACGTTCCCCCCAAAAGTAAAAAGAATACAATAACAAACACAAAATATTTATTACGTTTCAAGATAATTATGTGTAGCAATAACCTTTTATTGTCGCCAGTTTGAGGGTGAGGAAACTTAAAGAACCCAAGAGAATTGTGGATTTGTTTATGCTCTCCACATCTTCCAGTTCCCTGCTTCGTTTGGGATCGGACATCCCACTCAGTGTATTTGGAGATGTTGTCAGCATAATGTTAGCAAAATGAAAATAGAGCATCCACATTTTACTGTTGCTGGGCAACATGTGGCACAGATATCCTGTGGAGCTACATCCGTTTGTTGGTACAGGAAGATAGACGAGTGTATGTTATGGAGCGATTTCATGTAGATGATGGATGCCTTAACGCACACCACAGGCCTGTCACTTTAAGATCCTGACGTTCAAGTGCAGCACTGTCTCGTCACTTAGTCGAGTATGTGAATGAATTTAACACTTCCACACATACACAGCGTGGGTTCAGGACAGACGTATACATTATGCCCCTATATGTCATGTCATTTATCATGTGTTGAATGCAAACTATATAGCAGTAAAATTGCAATCCTTCATATATCTATTGCTATTACTGTAATGTGTGTTTCATTCCAACACATCTGTTTACACTTCCATAATCATTCTCGTCATTGATAACAGTAGTATTCCTGTAACTAACATTCTAAGATGGATCTTCAATTCTGTAACGACATCCAACCAATATTTTCCACTCATCATTTATAAGAATTTATAGTCAGAGAGCAGATTTGCTGCTACAGTTACCACATATGGCCACTAGAGGGAGGCAGCTCTACGTGGAGAGATACTGGCCCGGCTTTCCTCTTCCTCTTCCTTTTCTTCTTCTTCTTCTTCCTCTTCTTCATTTAGAACTATGGCGCCCTGCCATCCAGTTAAATCATAATGTTTTGTTCCCGAATCCCGGCAGTGACGATGATTCACAGTAATTGAATCACAGTAATTCCGTAGCTCTTCCACTTGCTCTTGCTCTTATATGTAAATAAAGCACGCATCACGTGGATTAAATTCATACAGTGTATGTGTTTTGAACGTGGTAATGTGATTATGCAAAAATATCGTTTGACCAAAGACAAAAATCCAAAACAAATCGCACTGCCATAATGCTTTTCCTATCTGCTAATAATTAGGATTATTCAAATAGTTTGTCACCTATTTTATCTATGTCATTATCTATGTCACACGTGTCTACTGCTGCTGTATTTTTGCAGCATTCCTACGCCTAGTGAACATCAGTATGTGGTGTTTAGCCCCACTCGTGCTCTGAGGTGTTTCTTAAACCAGACAGGTCAGACTTGGAGGCTCTACTTGAAGTAGTGATGGATGTCAATACTGCATGTCTACAGACGAGTTGAGTGGAGAAGAGTACACAGACAGGATAATATCCATTGTAATCAATATTTTACATACTTAATGGCTTCCGTGATCAGTGCAAAAAACACTGATATCAGCAAACACACAGAAGATGATGGATAATGGATTCCTGAGTGTTTTTAAAGTGTGCATCTCGTTTGTTTTGTAACCACAGACTGAAGGCACAATTTGCTGGTTTGTGCAGTAGAATTTTACATGCAGTCTTTAATGAGAAAAGCTATTTGTATTTGCAAACTGATGCTAAACACTCTAGCGCAATGCTGTTTATCTCATTTCTTTTTATGGCTTCTTTGATCTCCTCTGGGGATTCCTGAGCTGCTGTATGATACACAAGACCAGATACAGAATAGTAATGAAATAGATAACTGCATAAGATTGACAGACATTCCACAGACCTTAACGGGGCCCTAGAGTTGTGTAAGCTGTAAAGTTTGGCAGTGCTGCTGGTGTAGTGTCAATGGTAAGAATCCTGGTTAGATACTATTAAACGTGTGCTGTTTGATGAATAGTGTCTCAGTGCGTCCTCTTTTATACCATTCAGCTTTATAGCAAACACCAAACAAGTGCAGGCACACAAATCAGTTTTTTCTGAATGAAAAAGGAAACTTTGCCACTGTGAAGCTCTGCCTTGTAACACGTGCAGCTATGTGGTAAATAAAGCTCAAAGTGTGTACAGAATGTGGAAAATCCTCTGCAGTTTCATCCAGTTCTGTCAGCAAAGCAGAAGATTCTACAGCTGTACCATGTTGATCTATGGGTATTCTAACACATATTGCATTTGGGGAAAGTCCTCCGTTGTTAAATGCTCTGCATTTCTAGCACTCTCCAATGTCCAGCTGGTGTAGTTTTTTGTTGTTACTAGCTACATCACATGGGAAGAAAATGTAGCGATGGAAGAAACAAAGAGGCAAACAAGTGGGCATTGAATGATTCATAAAATATATTCAGATACAAAATGACTTTTGTGTATGTCAAAATAACAATCAGTATTCTTTATTTTGAAAAACGTAAGTTTGTGTGACCACAAAAATTAAACAAAAACCTTTTTGTAGTTTTTAAGCAAAGGTTTTATGTGTTTCGTCACTTGCAATGATTTCCTTTTGAGAGCCACAGATACACAACCACATGTCTCATGGCAAAGATGTGCGCTAAACAGTTTTATTCTATTCTGGAAGTGTACTTAAAAGGAAAATGATAACTCATGCTAAACATTTAGCATCAGCCCTGCTGTCTTTTTGACAGAAACCTGATTGGCTGAGCAACTGCAGATGACAAAATTAGACACACTGTGTCCAATTGAGATACTTCAATACATACAAGATTAATAATAAATGATAAATATACATGAATTCTATTCTGCATTATTATGTACACAAATGTATTTTTGTGTACATAATCGACTTATTGTGGTGTGTATTTTTTATTTATATGTTTCTAACATGTTAAAAAAAATTAACAAAATAAAATAGGTAACCTATCGATCAAAAAGGCAGAAGGCAGAACGCAAAAGTCAACATGAAGGCAAAGCCAAATTCTGGATATTTTGGGCAATTTGGAAATACGGACGTATTTTATTTGTGCTAAAAATTGAAAGGATGTTCAAGTGTGTACTGCCAATCGTGCAGTTAGATAAGGAGGACAGGGGAGACTTGATGAAACAGACCTACCTGTGTTTTAAATCGTTTTTCTGTTTTTTTACATGATGACCTTGTCGCAGGGAACAATGCAGGAAGCGAAAGGGATGCAGTATTTGGATGCAAAGGAAAAGACAAGAGCTGAGACTGATGGGAGAAAAGAAAACAAATGTCGGAAAGAGGTGTAAGAGGAGGCGAAAGAGGTGGATGAAGATGAGTGAGGACAGAGGGAGGGACAGAGGGAGGGAGGAGTCGCAGAAGGCTGCTTCACTGCAGTATTTCATATCTGTTAGCTAGGCTCTGTTAGTCTCTCTCTCACTCTCTGCATCTGTCTCTCTCACTATCCACGGGACTGCTGAGTCAGCAGGAGCTCTCGGTTCTCAAACTGCGTGTGTGTGTTCTCTCAGTAGAAGCACATATCTGTATATAGACGTAACTGTGTGCATGAGTGTGTCTGTGGGGTGTATGCAGCAAGGTCATTATGTGCATCATGGTAATGACATAGCATAGCACGAATGTGTGTGTGTGTGTGTGAGATGGTGTGCATGTATGTGTGTTTGTGTATGATGGGAGTGATTTAACAGGTGCTGAAATGTGGTTGTGTCTGGGTATGTCCTTGTCTGTAAAAACATATCTATCTATATATACATATATATTCATACATGTATAAATCAGTATGTAGGTCTATAACTATGCAGACTAGTGTGTGTGTGTGTATGTGTGTGCCTGCGTGCGTGTGTGTGGTGCAGAGAGGCAGGTCGGTAGTGTGGTGCAGCAGCAGTGGGAAGGGAGCCAGAAACAACTGACTGCAGAGGAGAGAATGGTGCAGACACCTTTCTCTCTCTCTCTCTCTCACACACACACACACACACACACAGAGAGAGACACACACACATTGGGGATGGTCAGACCATGCAAAGAGGTAATAAAGAGTAAACGATGCTGTTCTCACATCTCATGGCTTGCACGATGACGTTATGTACAAGAACTTCCTGTGTTATCTTCTAACTCTCCTCCGGTATCTTCATGCCTGTCCAGGTTGTTCCAGCATGGATGTGATCGTGGCCAATCAAATTAACGCGCTGAATGGAACCACCGTCAAAATTTCCTGCACATTCACTTCCTGTTATAAAATTGACGCCTACAAATTCACCATGAACTGGACCTACCAGGCGACACGTAACGACACAGAGAAGATGGTGACTCTAATTTGTTGTACCAGGAATCATTTTCTCAACTTTTTGTTTTGTACTTTTGTTTATACAACAGGACCAAATGACCGTCCCTTCCTCTCTGTCTCTCTCTCTCCAGTTCATGACATACTTCACTAAGAAGGGGATGGTCCCTCTACGTACAGACCAGTTTGGTGACCGCGTGGTGTTTGCGGGGAACCTGGACAAGAATGACCTGTCCATCACCCTATCAGATGTTCAGCTGGAAGATGAGGGTGTTTACAACTGCTATGTGCGAAACCCCCCAGACCGCATCCAGGGACACGGCGTCATACAGCTCTATGTAGTCACTGAACGTAAGACGCTGACCCTAACTTTGCTTGAAAAACACACTTGGTTTTGTCCCCATTTCTCCGATCAAAGAATTTGACAACCTGGTCATTCAGCACCACTGTTGGCAGTACAACAAAACCAGGTCGTCTAAAAAAGTGTTTAAGGGTAAATAACTTCATTGTTACAGAAATCATTGAAATGCGACTTACTGATCGCATGTGAAGAGCCAGAGGGACCCAAATCCATTTTATTTTATTTTTTTTTACCTGAATGTGACACAGATCTGATTTCAGTCTGAACAAACAGGACTATCAAGTTACAGTGGTAATGAGTTTACTTTAACCATGTGAAAGTAATCACCCATCTTTCAAGGATCAGCCATTGATCTTTTAACTTTTAACTTTAAACTCCCTTAACTTTGTAAATGGACTGCATTTCTATAGCTCTTTTTTCCAAAGTGCTTTACAATGTTTTGCCTCACGTTCACCCGTTCATACACACATTCAAACACAGACAGCCGAGGTCCACTTGCAGGAGCAATTTTGGGTTAGGGTCTTGCTCGGGGACCTTGGACACGGAGAAGCCGACGGGCATCGAACTGGCAACCCTTCGATCACCTTATCCCTTAATTAATTAATTAAAATTACCTGTTATTTGTTAGTAGAAATACTGCCCATCCCATATTTAATGTAAATTATGAATCTAAATGTCATATCAAGATGGTAAATGTAAATCTAGCTCACCCATTCACTCCCTCACTCACTCACTCACTCACTCACTCACTTGTGAGCTGACACAGCTGTGAAAACTATTTCTCATTAATTGCATGAAGTATGTTTAAATGATGATCTTGGTAATCCAGTTCAATCAATAAATTAATAATTGATCAGCTCTTTTCTCCCCGACATAACAAGTCTAATGGAAAAGCATTACTCCCAACAATGATCTTATTCAGTGCTTTCCAATTGACTTAAAAGTCCTGTGGAGGAGTTTGGTTGGGAAATGTGGTGGCTGTGGTCATTAACGCTCCTCCCTTTTAGTTTCATGTTGGTCTGTGTAGCCACAGGGGATAGAAAACAATGAACAAATGCCATAAAAATAAAATGTAATGTCCCTGTGTCTTTGTGTGTGTGTGTGTGTGTGTGTGTATGCTTCCTGGAGCATAAAGACCTGGTGATGAGTCAGCTTTTTATTTATTAATGATCAACAAGAGGCCGAATTCAGGGCCCTCTGCATCTTTCTCACACACACACACACACACACACACACACACACGACATGGGCTAAGTCAGCAGTACCTTCCTTCGGCTTAATCAGCACCGCTTTTAGCCAGCATTGCACTTGTTTTCATCCCTCATCCAGAACATACTTAACTCTCCTCCTCTCCTCACTTTAGTTCCCCCTCCTCGAGACTCAACCATCGCAGTTGCAATTGGGGCATCAGTGGGCGGAGCACTGGCTCTCCTGATCCTGTCCATGGTCGTAGTGAAATGTCTCCGTCGACACAGGAAACAGGAACTGATGTCAGAGGAGAAGATGGAGGAGGAGGGAAAACTAGAGGCTGAAGGTGATGCTGAGGAGGGAACCAAGTAAGACAATTTAGCCTTATTTAAACCCAAAATCCCAAATTTGTCAGTTAACGTACAGTGTGTGCCTATGGAAGATCACACTAAATCATTTAATCCCAAAAACATGTGCATCTCGATTATTCCAAAATCTTCCCACAATTCAACATGATACTCAAGCTATTTTTCTAAATTTGAAGTCATTTATGTCCAAACTAGGCTACTCTCAGTGTTTTTGGAGCATTCCGGAGATATTTGCCATTCACCTGCTTAAATGATCAAGTTCTAGCAGCAGGGCGGCGCCAGAGAGACCCAATTGTCTTTCAGAACGCATAATAAATTCCCTCAGGGATTTAATGAGGATTTCAGCAAATGAAACATTGTATTTTATGGAAATTTACAAAACTTTTTGAATATTTATTTGCCTCCCCAATGCCTCGCCTGTTAAAGGCACGCCACATACTGCAACGATAGAGGTTCGATTCCATCCTGTGTCCTATGGTGCATGTCATCGCTTGTCCGTCCTCTCTATCTCTATTCTGTGCCTATCATCATAAAGCAAAAATGCCTAAATTTAAAATATATATATAGTTTGATCTTTTTTTGTTCTGACTGAATTATTCACTGTAAAATCTGTATCCATTTCCTGTTTGTATTGGTGTGTGGGTTTTTTTTGGCTCTAATGAGCATTTGGGGCTGGTTTGGCTTGCTGAGACAATATCCAATATCCTGTTTTCTCTTGTTGTTTGTTACTGTACATATGCTGATAATTTTCAAAATTAAAAAAAATCAACAATAGGAGGACAACAAACCCTAAACCTTACATGTCTGCTCTTTCATTTCCAGACAACCATAACTGAGGCATCACATGAAGACAAAGCTGTGTGGAGCTCCCACCTGCAGTCCTCTGGTAAATAACTGGTACATGGAGTGTGTCTGCCTATCAGCTGCTCGTTTGTCCCACATGGCGTTGTTTTCCTTGTATCTTTGTTAACGCTAACCTATCCATTAGAGGTGTTAAGGTGCTAAGCTAATCATTTTTCTCCCAGACTGTAGCCACAATCCTGAAATTCCATACACAAGCTCTCACATATAGACTTACTTTCTATTTTCACGGTAGAGGAGCCTTCACGTTCCAGCTCAGCTTTCAATTGATGACTAATGACTTGCAGCCCTTTGTAACATGCACATTACATAAATGACTCTTGAGCCTTAGAACAAAATGTCAAATTCTTCACAAATAAAACGATGTTATCAAGCCGAAATGAACAGAGAGGGCCTTGTGCTACTGTGAACCACCCAATCCAACAACGATCAGATCAACAACGATCAAATTGTGCCTATTTTGACACGAATGGCCAATCCTGTCTCCCTTTGTTTGACTTCTTATTGAGCCAATCAAAAGCTTTGTACCTCTGCCTTTTCAGCTGCAAAAAATATATCCATGTTGGGAAAAATTGTCAACAGTTCAACGAATGCATTTGAAGATGTGATCACTGCGTCACTGCATTTGTAGTCTCAGACCACAGTTGCCCACAATGCATCCCAGGAATGCAGAAAAACTGTAATACACACTGCAAAAACAAGGCTGTTGCATAATGGGCATACACATGCAGATAGTAACACAAGGATTCACAGAGAATAAGTGACACGTGAGGTCATGAAACCATCGATGCTTCCTTGTCTCATTTCAATAAAGTTCCTTTGCATTTGCTGTGGTGCATTTTTTAATAACGACCCAGGATAACAACAGCTCTGTTCAACGTTCACGTCTTAACTTTTACTAAACTCTGACACATCACTGCTCCAATCAGAAACAGAAAAAAACACCTCAGTGGTGTGTGTTTGTTGTAGAAGCGCGGTGATGTCTATGTGTGTGTTTTATGTCCCAGATTTCTGCAGCTGCTTCATCCTCAGAGAATTCTATTTATTAGGGCACCACTACAAAACACAGCAAAAAAAACAACTACCTAAGACTCTAAAATGCAAATCCAGATGTTGCTTCTCACTCTTCTATCTTTCTGCTCTTCTTTCTTTCAGACATTTTGAACACCTGACATCTATAGTAACCACTGCTTGAACCGTCATTGAGTAATTCCATCCACACCTTCTGCATGTATGTCCACGTGTGTCAGAGCGCACACAGTAACCTGTGTGTATGTGCGTGTGTACGGGTGTGTTTCTATGTGTGTGTATTTCTATATATTTGTGCAGAATATTTTTGTCATTGGAATAAAGCAAGAGACAAACCCTTTTTCTGAATATCAAAAACAGAACCTTACCTTACCACTCACTACATATAACTGTAACTTCTAGCTACACATAACTTCCTAATAAGCAGAATGCCATTTTCCACGCACACTATATGACAGGCATTTGTCCACCCAGATTGGTTTTGTTTGGTAGTAATGACCTGTTAGTGTGTGTGAAAGCATACGTTCTAGTGGTGTGAATCTGGGCTGAACGATTGTAGAAAGGAAATTTTAGAGATTTCTTTTAATTTTCTTTCAATTTTGACATTTTCTTTCTTTGCCCTCTGTATTAACTGTACATGAGCTGTTCATCATTCTATAGTGAACTCACCACAACATGTAAGCTGCTCTTTAGGCCTCTTTAGAATTTTGCGTTTTGCTAATCATATGCTATCATAGTGTAACGACGGTGTGAAAACGATACATCGTTCAGCCCTGTTGTGAGGAGATTTGACTTTAGTTTCTGATTTTGATGGGCAAACTGTGTTTCAGGCTACTATGCTGTGCAATACTTCCAATTCTAACAAGCACAATACTTCATAGAGATCTTGAGTAAAATCCAACTGAAACTTCAACAACTATCTTGATCAATATGTGGAAAACACAATGCTACTGACACATCTTACTGCAATAAAATCAAGAAATCCTGTTACTATATAAAGAAGTCCCAACAGAGATACAGAGATATGATTATAATGTTACTGTGACCTTACATTAATACACTAAAGACAATAATAATAATACACGAAAGCAATTAAACCAAATGGATAAGATTTTAACAATATGATCATCAATGCAAATATATTTCCGTTCACAGTCTTTGAGTAAAGAACACAAATGTATAACAATGATGAATATAGAGATATATTATATTATTATATGTATGGTTAAAATATTTGTGACACAGTGGTATTTCTGTGTACTTTATATATATATAGATATATATATATGTATATGATCAATATTTTGTGTAATAAAAATAATAATTTAATACATACTCCAATCCAATCAGAACAATTTATCAATATAGAGCCTCAGAAGAACAAAGCTTTAATCAAAACCACTGCACCTCAAAGCAAACAATTCCAGTGTCTTCACTTAAAGACAATATTAAAAATTAAATCACAATATTTATGGTGGAGGAGTCTTTCCAAATCAAAGCTATTGGGTGCTTTTTTAGATGTAGATGTACATTGATTTGCACTTTAACTAACACATTCATACCAATTCTCATGTATTCATGATAGAGAGCATGTGACTGTAACGGGAATGAGACTATGTAACGCTGACCTCGTCCAAATGTTGTTCAGGTGACTGTGAATGTTTCATGATGGTATTCCTTGTCCGTTATGGTACAGCATGTAAGATTTGTTCTTGTACGCTCTGAATGTCTTACAATATTATACACTCCACGGGCAACTGTAGAGAGGATGGTACGGAGGTGAAGTGAAAACCAATGCCACGTTAGTGAGAGGTCATCTGTAAAGTGAATAATATGTTCAGTAATGTCTTAAACTGGTTAGATTTTATCCTCTAGCCGATGCCTTTACTTTTACGTTTGCCAAATCTCTGATGCTTCCCCGGCCCGTACTGGTTGCAAAAAGGTTAACGAATCAGTTTGACACGGTACAACACAGTGAAGTGTCGTATTACATGTTTAGATCTGAATTATTTTGTCATGAATAGACTTTCTTTTTCGTTATTTGTATTATACAGCATTTTAAACGATGTACTGTGTCCTTAAATATTATAAGCTCATGTTTCACATTGACACATATTTGCTGTTATGCTGATGAGTAATGTGACAAAAATAATTTGGAAGTCTGTCAAGGAGCATGTTGTTCGCTGACGAGTTGAGGGAGAGGCTGTAAATGTCTGTCACTAGGACACTGCCTGTCTGCGTGTGATCATGCATGTTTAATACGCTGGGTTTTCCTGCTGGACCTTTAATGTGATACCAGGTAGACATTTGGGCCAAATGAAGTGGATTCTTCAAGAAACCACATCCACTCGTGTATATTAATGGCATAAAATGGAGAAATAAAAAATATCAGTGTGGCGTACCGGCCTGATGGGTACATTGTGAGTCATTTTATGCCCTATATAATTGCTTGTATATCACATTAAATGTCAGCAAAAACCACACTAATGCTCGCACTGTGCTGCCTCTGTACAAGCAGCCGCCATCACATTATGTATTTTGAAATAAAGACGATTTAGGACAACGTAACCCTTATGTTGCACTTTCATATACGGTCTTGATCTTTTGTCTTTGTCCATTGTAACACATTGAGGTAGCCATCAAATATGGTATCATCTTCTCCGTGATCATTGATCGTTACATTACAATATTATTAGAATGTTATTCCAATAAAATCCTTTGCTCTTTAACCCCTTAAACCCCGGTAAATTAACTGGTAATTCAATCCATTTTAAGGTAAACAGTAAAGGATTTTTGGATGAATTTAATGGTTTTTAAATTAGTAACCTATTAATATTGAGTACACAATATAGAGATGTATATAAAAGTAACTATATTAAGAAATAAGAAATAAAACGTAGTATACAACAAACATAAATAATCGAAATATTCAAAAACTGTTAATTCAATTGATAATCCACTTCAGTAACTTTTATAAACTGAAACATTTTTAATATCCCTCAGACTTCTCTTGATTCTGGATATTTTGGGTATCATTTATACAGATTTTGCCAGAATGCATCGTGATATATTTGAAACGAGAACTTTTGACTAGAATTAAAATACAAACAAACCCATGAAATATGGAAATCCTCATAAAACATGGGCTATTTTTTCTCTAATTCATCTAAGTTGATCCCAGACCAGAGGAGGTCACAGTCCAATGTGTGAAAAATCAATGCTGTCAAATAACCATTTAATCATCCAAGTACAACTGCAGCTATAAATCCCTACATTTGTTGTGTTATAATTGTTTTCCTGTCTTTCTGCTAGTTAATTGAGCAAATGATCCACTGCGGTGTGTGTGGACTCCATATGTGACTATAAAGTTATGGATTTATATATTACATCCTATCAAAACCCAATCTGACATCAGCAATGAACGCGACAACTCAGATTTCACAAATGGCCGTCTGAGGTCATAAACTACTGCAGCTATCAGAGTGAGAAGTCATAAATTCACTCAGTGCATTTGTATATCAAACTCCGTCGCGCACACAGTACGTTATAAAATATGGCACGCACACACACACGAGCACACACAGTCAACAAAATTGCAATCTGCTGTACTTTAAATGTAGTTGATACCAACGCAAGCGTAATGACTTTCAAAGCATCTTGGGAACTTAGGAGACAAAACGAGAGGCTGCATCACGAAATCACTCACAGGTCAACACAAACAGGCAGCAACTCCTAAGCAACTTATCTTAGCAGGCAGGCGCTGTATGTGTCCATGTGTGTGTGTGTGTGTAGTACTGCAGACCTGTGAGGACAGGACTCACCTTTTGATGGTCCCTGCTCCCCACCGACAGACGGATGGACGGACAGAGAGACAGACAACAGCAGCAGCACACACCGGTGGGACAATAAGACTTACACCGAAAGAATCAAATGATCCGGACGAGACAGGAAGCATGCAACACACAACAAATGCACGTTCAGGGCAGCAACAAAAAGCGCTGGAGATGGAGAAATGAGTAAAGATGGACTGAGGGAGGGAAATGAAGAAGGGCAAAAGAGAAGGAGAGGTAGCAGGAGGCCCACCTCACTTGTCCTCCTCCACTCTGGATGTTTT
>OMNV01003868.1:1448-13566 GCA_900303265.1 Brotula barbata
ACATCAATTTACCTCCCTTAAGAAATTTTGTTCCCTCTGGAGAACACAGAACCATTCATATAAATGCAAGACAACAAGAAGGACCGCTGCAGCGCTCTCAAGAACAGTTTAAGAATCATTAAATCCCTTCAAATCCAAAAGAACCTGCTTAAAGTGGCTCAGTTGAAGTGGTCATAGACCTCCTGAAAACTACAAGAACCCTCAAGAGAGACACTGAAGATTTTGAAACTTTGGAGCCCCAAACACAAAACCCTGTTCAGGACTCCTCAAGGACCTCCTGTTGACCTCCACTGCTCTGCACTAATGGACACTTTTTTAAAGACACTAATAGGGAATGAATTATTTATTTTTTTCTGCTCCGTTTTGTTCTTTCCACAGCAGTTTGCTGTTTTTATTCAGGTATCTATAGGAACTTCAAGCGATACTGTACTGTAGAAGAAGTAGCCTAAACTGTGATCTCTGGTAGCTTGTAGCCGTATGAAATGCCAGGCGATCGTATACTCTCAGTAGCTGCAGCAGTTTTACCTTTTTAGAGCAACTTTTGTTATGCATTGCCTCACTGAATGAGCATAACTATTCAATGCAATGTTTGTACCTCTCCTCTGAATGAAGAGGCTTGTTCTCGGGCTGTCACAATTCATTGATTAGCATTGACAACTCGGTTAAAACAAATTGAGAAGAATGACACGTAATCGATTATTTGCCTGACACGGCGCTTCGCAGTTTTCCTCATGGCGACAGAAGACAACTGGGGAGAAATACCAAAGCTTAGACAGTTTTGTTCTGTTTGGTAACTTTATTCTCCCAGTGATTTAGTTTCCTGTTTACATTGACTCTCTGCACTGCTTCATGACAACCAGTGAAAATGTGACATCATCCTGTAATTATGTCTTAATTTGACTACGCAATATTTACTGGTCTACTTGGCCAAATTATGGTGATTTATTAAAAATTATTATTACTTGGAAATGGGAACTTGTAGTTTTAATTTTTCCGTGTCACTCAATTAATCATCTCAATAATCAGTAGATAAATCAATTTTCATACTAATCGATGGTGACAGCCCTACTTTGTTCACCTCACTTTTTGTTCATAATTTAGGCTACCACACCCAAATCTACTTGACTGTTTTATTTATGATGTAGCCATTGGAATTTATTGTTATGATATGATAAACTATGCATTTATTCCAGTGTGGGTGTCATCATTTTGACTACGGATTCTGGCACGCACGAAGACGTTATTCTGTGCTCAAATAACACAAGAGGGGAACACGAGGGGGACATTTACTCTGACATTTGACAAGTCAAACTCTTCTTTTATCTATTATTTAGCCAAATTATTATTTATTTACTATTCTTACATGTTCTTCCATCCATTTTCAGTTCAAACTACGCCTGTTAGATACAGTACTGTAAACTACTGCAAGAGATACTTGTGCAGCTATGTTTAACCAATGCAGGGTGACCACTTTTCTTTTTCTTTTAAACCCATTTTCCACCTAACTCTCTCTTATTAATGCACCAATACTAAGATGATACCATTTTACACAGTTTCGTGATTGTTCAGGTCATTCACATTGAAACTACATCACCGACAGTTTTGTAAGTTGCATCATTCTGGAGATATTGGGCGTTCATTGCCAGGTCTGTAGGCCTGGCTGTACGATCTATAGGATCCCCGTGTCAAACATGTATTAAAGCCTCTAAAAGCTCCTCTACATGAAATGAAAAGTTAAATAAAAATATGTTCCCAGTTGCCCTAAAAAGTGATTTCCTTTGACATTTTATCCTAAAATGTTGCTAATGGATTGCTATGTTAAATTGATTTCCCAGTGCCTTCAATCATCAGTTTGCTTCATAACTCAATTTAAAGCTGTGCGTCTTTAAACAAGTTCACAGTCATGCATATATATTTATGATTAATACATTTTTTGTACATACATTTTTGTTCTTAATGTGTGTGTGAGCTGGAGTCAGTCTAAGAGGGAGATGGAATTGGGCGCACCTGTTCGATGATGGTGGCTTTTCTCCTGTGCCTTCTTGTGAAAAAAAAAGAGAGATTATTCCTTGAGCACAATATTTTTCTATACATGCCCTTGCTCTACATTCTGTGTATCATGCCTGTTAAGTGTCCTATGGCAGTAAATGTCAGGCCCTGTTGGCAGTGCATTGTGCATTAATGTCACCCAAGCGATCTCCGGTACATTCATTCCTGTTAATAAACAAAGGAATTTCATTCTCATTCCAGTGAGATGCATGTACTCATTTTAGGAGCCTTAGGGACTACAAAATAGCTGAATCAACACAAATAAAAGTGACAGTAATGAGTTTCAGTTGAAATGAGCAGGTTTCTCTGCAGCTCAGGACAGAATGCTGAGGATAAACTGCTAAACTGCTGAAAGGACCCATAGTTTGCACTGAATTACAAAATTATTTTAGTTCCCTTTAGACTTTAATAGTGTTTATGAAATAAGTTGACAAAATAATCCACAAACTCATCTCTTGCGGTGTTTTAAGCCTCTCAGTCATTTTCTGGGTTATGATAATTACAAATAAGCCATGGCTCTGATTGGTTGTCTATTAAATCTATGCAATCATATAAGAGACCGCGTGAAAACTAACATCATGCTTTTCCTCATTGCTGGTGGCACTAAGTAGGCTGTAGGCTTCATTTTTACAAAACAATAAGGTTTTAGGCTCATTATTTACTAATGGGTGCTTAGACAATACATGAAAATATGAGCTATTGTCAGATGGTCCTGTGCACAGAGTTGATCTATGGCCTAATGATTTGTGACACAATATTTTGCTCCAAGCTAAATCCACTGGTTGTTCCCTGGCCAATACGATCTGCCTTCCAGAAGACAAATTAAAATCACCTGTTTTTTTTTCTTTTTCTGACGTTGGTCTCCTTTTGTTTGACCTCTTGTTTGATGGTTCTAATGTTTCCAATATAAGGGATGGACGGCCAACTGACTCCGTGTTTACATACCTGCCTTTTTGTGATGATTTTTGATAGTCTTATGTACGCAAGATACATAATGGAACTTGTGAATATAACATACTTTACCACTCTTTACAGTGCCATATTTGCTGTCCTACCAGTTAAATATGGCAACTGGATTTAGCCCTGGAGCTCACAACTATACTTACAATATCATTGTGCTGGGATTTGGCTGTTTTCCATATTATGACTTTACTTGTTACATCTTTATAAGCCTTTTATTCCAGTTATATTTATACTCTGTCACATTTTGCACTGAAACAGCTCTGACTGCATGGCTTTCACCTTCTCGGTCTGATTCACTTGACCCCCCCCACTGATGTAATTAGCCGGCCAGTGATCCTGGTGCAAGATTGATGATAAAGCAATGCCGTGGAAGCTCTGCTCTCTGCTACGCAATCAAGCAGGTCATTACTTAAAGCATGGTGGGAAACAGGGAGGCAGCTCACTTAGCTGCTGAGCTGTGGATTATAGTTTAAAGTGGACAGATCACTTAGAAATTAGTTTGAGCCAATGTGACTCACATTTTCAGACCTACATGAGGTTGGCCCCCCACATGACGCAAAACTCTGTTATAGACTTAGTTGCTTGTACTGGTATAATTTTTTAGATATCAAATATTCTAAAAGATTATTCTGAGGTCGATCAGCCACCCAACCTACTCAAAATCACCCCAAAATTGTCTTGTTCATTGGTGCTAGTTTATAGTTTGACCTGTTTTTTTTAGACATTAAGTCCAATTTTTGCCGGTTACATCACCAAAACCCGACTATTATCCAATCAAACCAAAAATGATCTTGTTTGTTAGTGCTGTTTAAAGTGTCATATGTTCAACTTTGAATGAACAAACCGGTAACTTCAAGCAGTACATTCATTTATCACTTGCCCATCGGACTTTTTAAATGCTTGATGAGGCCAAATGTCTTCACTTTGTATGCGTTTTTTTTAATATATTTAAATTTTTGCAGTAGTATTAAAGTTGTAATCATAGATCGGATTTCAGTTCAGAATCTTTTTGTCAAATTGAAAATAATCTCAGAGCTATTTTCTACACCCAAGTGAATGTTAATGTTGGCACAGGCATTTCTGCAGACATCTGTTTTAAATATACACGTAAACCACTTAAAAAACAATTCACTCATGATTTGAATGTAACATAATATTCATATTTTTTGCACATCCACAATGCAACTAAAAACAGGGACTACAGTGATGTGTGTGTGTGTGTGTATACACACACAGTGACCCCTTTATTAGGTACCCCTGGTCAACTGTTGGTTAACACAAATATCTAACCAATCACAAAAGGGGGTCCAACCCGGTACTAGCAAGGTGTACCTAATATAGTGGCCGGTGAGTGTGTATATATATATATATATGGAAATGGATGACTCCATGACTACAGCAAAAAGCAAACCTTTGAAAATTGAACACACTTTTACACAAATATTAAACATTTAAGAGAGGGAAACAGAACATCCACCTATAATACACCATTACTAAGTTTAAAGTGGAGAGATTCTTATGTCTTATAAAAAAGGAAAAGGAAATATTGGAAGTGATCACTTTTTCATGTATAAGACAGCATGTGGGCATATCTTGTTGTTTTCTCGTGCTGGTGTCACTCCCTACTCTGGTCATCATATATCTCCCTGACACATGGAACCCTCCAACAGTAAACCACATAATGTCCGATAGCATCTTGGATTGAGCCTCCCCGGAGACCAATGACTGCCCTCAGAGTAAATGTCTGTCCACGAAGCACCAGATTGGAGGAAAATTCACATACGGGAAACTGTCGCTAGCCAGGGTAACTTTGTGACGGTGTCCCTATGAAATGGCTTCCGAGGTCACTTCTTCCAGACTGTGGTTATGAGAAACTTTCCCTGCACAGAGCATCTTTCCTGAGATGGTGTCTTCCATTTTGAATGCTAGGGGACACTGAGGTGACTTTTCCATTGGTCTGAGGCAGAGACACCCAGGATGGTCAAGTCGTTGCTCCACAGCAGTCCGACAACAAGCCTCTAATACAGCAACAGACGTAGATACCAATAGGATGTTTTTATGTTTTTGTACTAGGTTTTGCAGTGCTGAGGAGCACTGTTTTATCAAGTACTCACTTGCAGTTTTCCTGTTTTTTTCAATTACAGCTGAAATTTTGAAGTACAAATATCATTAACATTTCCCCAACAGTTAAGCATTATACTATCGTTTAAAAATTTACATCTTAATGCTGGATGTAATATAATACTGCAATAATAACTCAGTAATAGCGGACAACGACATGCTATGTCAGCATTTAGGATTACTGCTTCACCTGCTGTCAGCCATCAACAATCAGCAAGTAGCAACATTAGCACCGCGCAGCTAGCTTACCAAGAGAGATGAAAGCGGAAAACGGAACTATTCAAGTTGTTTCTACTTTGGCTATCTTCTTTCTCGTTTAATTAACTTCTATATTTATTACATTTTACAGACAGTTACCTTCTTAATGCTACAGACCAATTAGCCTTGCTGCAGCTTCGCGCACAAATCTGCTCACGCAGGTGCCTACTGATCACCTGTCAATCATGTTCTGCTAAAGGCGGGACTTAACCAACTATGGATTCTGAGTGGCTGATCATCTTTCTACTGCTTCAAATAAGAAAAAAAACTGTAACATTACCTCAATTTATCATTAATTCTTTAAACCTTTATTGTCAGTGGGTTACATGCAGAACTCACTAAGCCTGGGAGTGGCGCTCTACTAACCGCTTTTGTGTTTCAAACGGTAATTCTTACGATCTAAATTATTTCCCCATTGAATTTTTTGATTCATGGGCATCCTTTCAAATAGGCCACGCCCATTTGCACCTCAGTTACTAATTTCTACCATTTTGAATTTTATGTTTCTTCTATTTTTGATCAGTTGTCACAAAATTTCTCAAGGGCTCAGATTTGGTTGTTTTATTGCCCATTTGTGATATATCTGGGCGTGGGCATTGCAAAAATCTCCGTCTTCTTGTCAGTCTAGACGAGGACAGAGACAGTCACGTCATCTTCTGTCTCCAGCCTAGCCATGTATTATTCCTTAGGTATACCAGTGTGGAAAATCCACCACAGAGATGGTACTGTTATAATCAGACTGTTGACCATGCAGGATTCATCTTAAAGCCTTTAGATTTTGTTTGTGCCCTCTGGGAAAAATAAAGACCAAAAAAAAATTGCACTAGGGCACAACACAAAACAGGACCATCAATAATAATAATACAGGAAACAGCAGTAACAGATGAAGAAGAGGCAGAAAAGTTAAAGCACTACCATGAGACACCGTTAAAAAGCAGCAGGCAGCTTATAGAAGAAACATACTCGGTGCAAAAAAAGTTAACAACGGGGCAGAGCATAGTCAGCAAAAAATCTAAATGCTGGGCAAACAGAGGATGCGAGCAAGGAAGGAGCACTTTCAGCACATTTAGAGTTTATTGATCTGAAACCTGCAGGAAAAGCTGCTGATCTTCACTTTACTCTGTAGGTATTAAGGACAATCAGCAGATGTTCCTCTGCAGCAGGACCTGTCTGACTGAAACAGGGACAAATCACACACACTCAGTGCAAACATCATGAAGATGTTTTATTGTGTGAGGGTTTAATATCTCCGATATTTTCTATTCATGCAGATTCCTTGCAATCTGGCAAATGACTTTCTCTTCACATTGACATTATCCACTGCGATCGATGGATCAATTGGTCCTTATTCTAAATTCTTGGATTCATTTCCCACATTTATCTTGAAAAAGAAAGATCCCTATAACATGGTCTTCTGTGCCTTTATCGATTTGCAATCTCATAGATCTTGTAGGTGCCAAAAATCACGCCCCCTCATTTACAAGTGATGTCTTAGGCAGAGTTGCAGACAACCATGATCAAGGTCATCCATCTTGCCAGGACAATCGTTGACTAAAATACAAGCAGGCTCTGCTAAAACAACCTAATTAACCTAACCTAAACTTATTAATACTAATAATAACCAAATGTGTTTGACGTAGTTACATGATTATCCAATAAACCAGCACCCACTGTTACTTCCCAATTTTCAGCAGATGGCTTTATAAAGTTCTTTTTCAAAAAGGGGGACAAAAGAGAATAAGAAATCGAAAACTCAGGAACTGACGCTGCTACGTGGACCTGTAAAGCCCTTTTAGACATTATATGTGATATTGAGCCAGACAAATAAACTTGACTTGATTATTTCTTGCTGTACTGAATTCCGTCTAACAATGAAAATTGTTCAGAACGTCTTTGAGTGGATGAAAACTGAAGTGGAAATAAAACTGAGTCAAATCTAAAAATGATGCTTGAGGCAAAAGCGCGAGAGTGAGTTACATCTGCTGCACTGTATTGCCATAAAATGGACAAGTTCATTATTAAAAAAAGTGATATTATTAAGCGATGTTGCTTCAAGTTACAGTTCCAGGATCACGTGGTCTATGATTTATGTCTACTATGTCATTAAATCCTTTTGATGGCATTGATGAGTTTTCATGAGTTTAAATGTGTGTATTGTAAACTTTTTATTTCAATCTAAAAAACAAACCTGCGCCTATTCATCTGGAGGACTTTCAGAGTGATCCATGTGTCTCCTGTTTCTTTTCTGATGATTTTCACTCTCCTAGGTAACAATTTTGATGTTATTAACACTTTACTAATGCCTTTAAGCAAATTCTGGTCTAACAGCAGCAAATGTCTCAGTACTTTGGACTGTATTGTATTGAAGCCCGATGGTTAATGTGACTTGTAGCTGTGTTGAAGCCTGGTGCACAGAGGCAGTTTCCCAGCATGCCTTGCAGCCGCTCAAGAATTGGTGTTAAAAGTTGATGTTCAGGAACGTGTGTACACTAAGATGGCATCCATCAACAGGAGACGTCCAAGTCGTGGAATCCAAGCAACATCAAGCAGTAGTTACCCGACGTTAACATATGAACACTTTTTAATATAGATTTTAAATAACACACTGTACATGTGAATATTAGTCGTGTGCTGCCGTCGCACATGCAGAGCGGATCGTAGTACCCCAGGTGGCCACCAGATGTCGCCAAGTTAACCTGTGTCAAAGCAATGAATTGAGCACAGCTGCTCCAAATTCGTTCGTTGCTTCATGAGGCTTCTTTGATCCCATCACCACTGAGCTGGTCCACCAGAGTCTGTTTTTTACTGCTCAGAGAGACAAGAGTTAGAAATTTAAACTACAAACTTCCAATTGCATCAAAATCATCTCTTTTTTTTACATTTAGCATAAAAACAAATATTACATTTGTGTGGCTAATTCCAACTCTTAATAATTGCATCAAACGAAGGTCATATTAGAATTATTAAAAATATGATTTGTTTTGGTACACTGAAACAACACAACCACAGGAACAGGCATGTAGTTCAAGACACTCAGAGTGGAGTTTAAAAAGCCTTTATTAAGTCCTAGGTGTTACGAACAAGTGAAAACACTCACAACAAACAAATCACCATGATTAAAGCTTTCAAACACATCTTATGAAAATTGAAAAATTGTCATGAAAAACAGGAACAGTTAATTACTTTTAAACATGTGCCTAAAATACTTTAATGCACGCTTTAAAAGTTCTTATATAATGAGATAATTTCCCTTAAAATTCTCTTCAGATATCCAAATTCTCTTCTATTTCCCGAGAAATTAAATCCAGTGTTTTCAATGATGAACCCATTGTTCATTACCAGAGTCAAAAACGTTATTAAAATTAGATGTACCAAAGACAAAAATGCACTCAACAATACATTTGTTTGTTTCAATTGTAACTTAAATCAACACATAACTGGGACAACCTGCAAACAATGCATACCAATACCTCATACAAGCTAACTCAGACATCCAAATCTTTCGTACTCCCCTGCAGGAAAATGACGTCTCCATGCTGCAGCTGGGTGAGCATGACAACTTCGAGTGAATCAGACCTTCAAAATCGCAGCGTTCCCCTGGAGGAGACATAATGAGGCATTGACATGTAAATTAAACATTACGACGACATTTCCTTATATTGTCCAATATCTTAATTATAACAGCGTTGTGTAACACTTGAGGCTGTGTTACATTACGAGAGTTTGGATGAACGTCCTCGCTGTGTCATGCAGTTCTTCATGTTCAGACAGTGAAGCTTGACATCAACATGACTCATCCTATTATAGTTTCTTTGGAATTGGAATCTCTTTTTATTCGTTGATCCAGTGATGTCATTAAGGTGTTCAACTGATTACAGTGTGGAATTAAGAAGCCGCTGAGTTTCGGCCTTTCATTTTGTCAAGTTTAAATGTGTAGTCCACAGTTATATAGTATGTTTCAAACAGCTGTGCAGACCCACAGCCCAAGAGAGGAAACCTTTAAAAATCTTTAAAATACAAGGGATATTCAAATATATATATATATACACACATATATTTCACTTACCTTTTTTTGATAGAATACCAGAGTAACAAGTAGTCCAAGGAGGAACCCTACAAATAGTATAATTCCAGAGATGCCGCAAACTTCGAGCTGCTTTCTCCAACGAGCGCTCTGTGCTTCCTCCTCATCTACAGAACAAAAAATTAACAAAAAACAAGACGGTAAATGCAGGATGTAGCTTTGAATTATTACTATCCATTGGAACCTGTCTCTTCTATCCTCTACGTCCCTCGATATCATTTTTTGTTCCATCGGAGACTTCCCTTCCATTTTGGCCCGAGATTTATGATTGGCTGGATTTCATAATGTAAAACTCCATCTGTCACATCCTACTTGTACTAAAATCCAGCAAAGACAAACCATTTGGTGCTCCTTCTCTTATCATTATCATCTTATCATTAGGTTGCTTGATAAGTGATGAATCCAGCATCCAAAGATTTCGCTCAGGTATCAACTTTACATTTTACATTAAACGTCTGCAAAAAATAGACACAGATGCTCCAGTTACATGGTTCATCGCCTCACAGGTGTAGTTACCACTATCCGTAATGTCATCCAGAGGTTCAGTCAACACAGGAGAATCAAGTATCTGTGTCCCATCGCTTATCCAGGTGAAATGAGCTGAAGGTGCCGAGTCAGCAGAGCAGCTCAGTTTGATGGGCTTGAGCACTTCTACTGCATTTGGTCGAGTGACTTCAACTTTCTCGGGTCCATCTGAAAAACACAGGCAGTAGTTACGTAGCATCATAATACATTTGAATTTCACAAACCAGAAGTGAATCGGTGAAAGACAAATGATGTAGCTCTTGTCAAAAAGGTCTAGGAGCAATAGTACTTTGAGGGAAACGTTATTCTAAGGTTTGTGATGTCTTGATGACCCCATTTTATAGATATTTTGATGAATTAGTTTAAACTTTGTCCATTGGTTTATGATTTGTCCCCTGATCCCCCCAACCACCTCTCTCTAACCCTGACTGTAACCAAATTTCCCTCTAGGACAATAACACCTTAAACAGGTTGGTAACTCACTGTAGATGTAGAGGTGGACTGGGGGGCTGGATCCATGACTGACAGGGTTGGTCACATGGCATGCAAACGGTCCCCAGTCGTGGCGAGTCCCATTGATCAGAGTGAGTTTAGAGCCTCCATCAGTGATGTGAACTCTCTGGTTGGCTGTGACCTCAGAGCTGCCGTTCATCCAGAGGAAAGAGAGGGAGGAGCCAGAGGAGGAGCAGGACAGACTGACAGAGCTGTGGACCTGATCCACGTCTGATCTGGAGACAGTTACCTCTACACTGGAGACAGGCACTGTGGAGGACAGAAAGAAAGACATGAGGCTCAAACATACAAACCACAGGAGAATACTGAGTCAGGGACACAGAGGTCTCAATTGTTGATGTTTGTACTCCCCCACATCGTCTCCTACAGAACACGGCCCTAGGCCTATTCCAGGTCCACAAAGCACATTTAGACCGTTTGGGCATACTCCACGCCCCCTCCGGTATTCATACAAGAGAGAAAATCTGGTCCACTGGTCCACACCGAGGGTTCCTCCTGAATCTGAGGATCTACTATCGGTCTGAGTCTCCTTTCCAGCACCATGGCAGACTTTCCCTGAGGAGGCTGAGAAGTGTGATCCCTCTGTAGTTGGAACACACTCTTCAGTCCCTTCTTGAAAATAGGAACCACTACCTTGGTCTGTCACCTCCATGTGACATTGCATAGACGTGTCAGCCATGACAGCCCTACAACATCCAGGGATTTCAGCATCTCGGGTCAAATCTCATCCACTCCCGGTGCTTTGCCTCAGAGGAGCGTCTTGACTACCTCAGTGACCCTCACGGCTCGTTTGGGCTTTCCCCATCTGTCCCGTGGCCTCACCCGTCATCTGACCCAACTCACCACCAGGTGGTGATGAGTTGCCAGCTCTGACCCTCTCCTCAAGCAAGTGTCCCAAACAAATGCTCACAAGTGTGTTGAAACGATTATAAGGTACACTCATGAAGACCCTCGAACATGATGTTTGTGATAAGACAGACTCGGGTTCAGATCAGGTAGGCCGATCCCTGCTTTAACTCTTTTATTGTCCTTTCACTGTTGCTTTTTATTGTTTTTATTGGATGCTCCAGCAGTTCTGATATGTGTGCATTCTTTATTATAATTTGCTCTGAAATATACAGTGTTTTGATGCAATTTTGATAATAACGCACAGCAACTATGAGACAGGAAAACAGATTGTACCGGCAGAAGACAACTGAATGATTTGACATCCTATCAAATATCGTGCTCACCGTGTACTTTCAACCTGCTGCTGTCTCTCTTGCTCCATTGTCCAGTTGGTACGATGAACAGTTTGTATTCTCCAGTGTCGTTAAGAGCCAGACTCCTGAGCTCCAAGGATCCTGGAGGGTCCACAAGGGTGATCCTCCCTTTATACTTTGGCTGTCTACTCATATCATTACATGAGGTTATGATATTAAACCTATTTCCCTTTAAATTGACAAATTTCCAGTCCACCACTCTTAAAGTGGTTCCTGGTGGTATATTTGTCCTAAATGTAACTTTCCCTCCAACACTTCCATGTAGAACATCATCTTGTAGCACACCAGCTCCACTGGATAAACCTGGAGGAGACAGGTAAGGAACATCAATTGTCATGTTATG
>OMNV01003868.1:13586-29740 GCA_900303265.1 Brotula barbata
CTGAATAAAGCTCAGATGGATGTAGTAAATGACTGTCAGGCCAGAGAATCACTGAATCACTTAATTGATACATTAATACAACATTTATATACATTTTTTATTATCCTATCTGGTAAACTTAGGAAAACTTATTTCCTAAATTTAATTTTACAAACCAGACCGCTTGGGTCAGATTCTGACTGATGACGATAGCAAGAACACATCTGACACTGTAATGTACAGGCATGTCACGCGTGTGTACTGTCACTGAACTGCACAGAGGGAAAAGACTGAAAAGATGAAAAGTCTCCTTTCAAATGAAAGTTGTTACCCGTGAGAGTGAAAATGACAAATTTCAGACAGCGTAAGGACATGGCTCACTCGGAAGGCAGTCAGGATTCAAAGTGTCCTTTAGCAGCAGTGTGTGTGTGTGTGTGTGTTCACCGACCGCAATGACGTTCGTGATTGCGTCACAAAAAGACGTCATCGAGGAGCGGTTACGTCACGAACACACACGAGGTGGGGGGAAGAGGCTGAAGTATGGATATATACTGTATATATACGGTATATATTTGGTACATCATAAATAAAAAGAAAATGAATATTGCTTTTGCGCAATTCCGCCATGAAACCCGACCGACGGTTCCACTAATTCATAAACATTGTGAACATTGACATTAAAATCTGTTGCGTAGTTAGTCCAACCTAAGTCTTTACAGCTGTTTGTGCAGTTGTTGTGTGGATCGTTATTCGTGCATAAATACAGTTAAACTTTTAAGTGTAATGTGTGTAAGAAATTTTTAATAATACAAACCAAGTTTAACTTAACGCAGTCCGACGATAGGCGCATCTGCCGGTCAGGGCGCGTCAACTGCTAATCCATATATCCACATTTATTACTTTAGTTAGGTGTGTATGTTTATTGCAGTTATATGCTATACTTAAAAAGCATATAAGGCGGAGACCAATTTTCAAAATCAAACCTTAAGTGAATATATATTTATACTGTAAATATACTGTGTACATTCATTTTAAGTATACTCATCTTTAAAATGTTTACATTTTTGTGGTGGACGTGTACCGTGTGCATTTCAGTACACGTTGAGTTTTAGCCCTTTCAGTGGTTATTTTCTAAATAAATAATTGTTGCTTCTTTTTTGTATTTTGACTTTTTTTGTATGTTCTACATGCATTTTCTTACTGTTTTTAACTTAACTTTTAACTACACAGATTAAGCAAATGCATGTAAGACAAGAGGGCTTGGAGAAATAATACAAGGAGAAAAACTGACTGTTTTTAACATTTATGTCACGTATTGTACGAGCAACATAGAATGTGAAATATCTTGTATTCTGGCAAAAATAAAGTAAAATTGATAAGAGTATCATTCTTTCTTTCTCTTTCAATTATGTGTAATATAATGAAAGACTGTATGGAAGCATTTGATGGAGATAATAACTTAGATAAACACAAGCACACGCATATTACATATATTACTTCATAAGTACTTAATTTTTTTTACATTTCTGCTTTTTTACAATATGCTCAGTAGAGACATAAACAGGGCAGAGAGAGGAGGTGACATGCAGCAAAGGGCACGGAAGGCCGGAATCAAACCTGCGCTGCTGCGGTATACTTTATTTGCAAGCTAAAGCGACTATTTACAAAACAAATTCACGGGTTTAATAAAAAATATATAATTTAAATTGGTAAAAAGTCATCAGCCATATCAACACATAACATCTCCACACCTTTAAAACTGAACACAGAGTGCCTTCATCTCATCTCTTCCATGTTTGTCCAGGGTGTGTTTCAGCAAATATTTTTGCAGTCCTTCTGTAGGAGGAGGAAGGGAGGCGGCTACACTTCCTTCATGAATGTTTTCTTGGCAAGTTGGATCCAGTTGCTGGCCTCCGTCATGTTTGATGAACTGAAATTCCAATGAATGATGACATCAAATTAATGAGGAAAAACAACTTTAACTTGGTACATAGCACTACGGCAGGAAATACTATAAAAACTGTTCAAATTCAGTCATCTGGAGTTGAAGCAGAGACGAATGACGTGTAGGAGACGAATTAAAAGATAACAAAAATGTAATTACTTTTGTGACATACCCATAATAATATTCCTTAAAATACCACAGCTTGTATGGATAAGGAATTGGTAAGGACAAAGAATTAACTGTACTCACTATAATATCTCTCTCTACGTCGTCCTCAGACGAGCCTTCCATCGGCGTCTCCAGTCATCCCCGTTCTCCAGACATCCAGCCAGCTCCTTTGCGCTTTCCACACCTGCATCTTTCCTTAGTACGTCCACGTAGGTAGGTGCGTGACGTCCTCTCGATCGATGCCTGTGGCGATGACAATGGCCTGCTAGTCTCATCCTCCTTATTGCTATCTTCTCTGGTACACTGGGTAGAGCCCCATACAGATGTTGGTTGGTAATGTGTTCGTCCTGGTTGATGTTCAGTACCAGATGTAACATTCTGGTGTAGCACCCGTCCAGGGACTTCTGTAGGGCCTTCGTTAGTGTTCAGCATTCACAGCCATATAGAAAAATGGATTCCACAGTGGCAGAGAAGAAACTGATCTTGATGTGTCGAGGGAGGTTGGATTTCCACACACTAGTCATGCTGTTAAGAGCTCTCCAGGCAAGTCCCTTCCTCACATTAAGGTCCTTTTCTGTGGAGCCGACCCATGCGCCCAGGTATTTGAAGTCATTGACCTCCTTTAGCACTGAGCCTTCTGTTGTTGTTAGGGGCGGATGTTCCTGGGGGATGTTGTGGGTCATGACCTCGGTTTTCTTTGCACTTTTGACTATACCAACCAACTATTCCCTAATTTGCCCGTTTGTGACAAAATGACCCAAGAACCTGCATGTGAAAAAATATTGTGTTTCATTCAAATATACCTTTGTTTGAGATGGTTCCTCCTGGGACACAGTAAAGACGTTCTGCACAGCACGTTCCAAGCTCTTGGCTGGAGGGGAGGCAACTTCACTGCTTTAAAACTGATGTGGTTTCTCAACAGGTGAGGCTGCAGCCATTGTTCTGAGGAGCCCTTTCTGTATTTGAAACAAATGCCATTTAGCAATCCCTTTATGGACGCAGGACACTCTCGGCTTAGCACACGGACAGTGCCATGTGTTTGTATTGGTGTGGTAAGTCACCATGATTCTGCCGAACTGACTGTAACGTTTTATCATTGGCTCGTGAATAGACAGCCATATGTTTCTTGGAGAGCCAGCAAATGTCACCTCCACTGAAAAGGGAACATTGACTTCCTGTGCTGCTTTTTGTCTCTTCAGGAAAGACACTTTCTCAGCTTCATCAAACTCCTTCGAGCGAACCATTTCATCAAGAACATTTGGTTGTAGCCGTGCTTCAGCAGCAGTGTCAGTGCAATAGTCAAGTGAATGGATATGTTCACATTGGAAAAAAACCAAGCCACTCCGTCGTGCTAAGAGTTGGAACTGCTGACACTCTTCTAACTCACAGCCAGTGTTCTGCACTTTGCCCCAAATTTTCCTCTGTACATGCACAGGCACAGAAAATCCATCTTTGGTTCTTTGAACTGCTGATATACCATTGGTGGCATCGACGCAAACACTCTCTAGATGTGCTGCTCCGGTTATGTCTTTTGCTGCATCTCTGAGACGTCTGGAAAGACGAGCAGCCAAGTTTTCCTCTGGTACATCGGTATTGCAATAGGGACACTGTGCACTCTGAAGTCTGGATGGAGCTAAAACTGGGGAATCCCCCCTTCCAGTCTGCTGGGGTGATGGAGACGGTACATCCGCACTTTGATCCATGGAAGGAGGACTCTGTGGAGGCGATGTAGAGGGGTCAACAGTCTGGAAATCTAAAGTGCGGACCTCAAACTGGGAGGGTGGTGGAGAGGTTGGACTTGGTGGTGGCTTTGTTGATGGCTGCACCACTCCTTTATGGCAAGACTTCAAATGCGAAATCATGTTGTCTCTTCGTAATATTGTTGTGGAGCACTGTAGGCAGTGGTAATGTCCCTGGGGTCGGCACGCCAAATTGCACCTACATATTTTGTACCCTGTATGCACAACACAACATTCAGTAAGAGAAACGAAATGCCAAAACTAACTGATCAAAGTCACGAGTAAACTTACATCATGTAGTTCTACGTAATAAAACAAAAAAAAACAGGCATAATGTGTATAACATAACATACAACAACCAGTACCTTTGAAATCCAATGCATTTTTAAGGTGTGCGTGAAGATGCCTCCGTACCCTTGAAATCCGGGATGGTTTGAATTTGTTAACCGGGCATAGGGGACAGTGAACATCTCTGCAACATTCTGTGCATTTGGATAAGTGTGGCAGGGAACCTGCTGTCCAGATCGACGCGTGCATCTACATGAGGGTGATGATAGATGATGAAGACAATCAAGCATGTATCATGAAATCCATTTGCATAAATTCGGCGAATTCTAGCAAATAGTTACTAAATACGTTTATTTGTGTGTATTTATCTACACAAACAAATGAGTTTGATTGTTCGCTAGACTAACTACATGATGTGATCATGCTATTAATATATCACCAAAACAGCAAAACATTGTAACAGCTAATTACAAGACGATTACATGTTCGTGTAATGAAAATATTGAACATCTAACTTCACAACACAATAATTGAGAAGTTGTTACGAAAAGGTTATCAATAGAGCAATACAATTTATTTTTATTTTCAAAAACAAACTAATGTCATATAACGCGCCGATTGTATTGGCATCACTCCTCTTACCGTATTTTGAATCGTCTGGGTTTAGGAGCAGTTTGTTCTTCTTCTGAATGATATTTGCAGCAGACTTAGACGCAACAAATGCGTATTGCTGCCCTCTGCAGGTCATTTGTAGAACTCCGTTTCACAGTGGTCCGCGCAGTGGTTTCAACTGACGATCTGTAGCTCTGCTTGCATGAAGTTTCTCTCCGTGTCATGATTGGTGCATTCTATCAAAGCACGATTCACAGTTTCTGCCCCTCCACAGATGCACTCTCCATCCGGGTGCTTACCAACTTGTCCCAGTCCGTGTTTCAGTGCACAGTGACCCTGTCTCCGCCTGAGCAGGGCTATGTGGTGTGTGTTTATTTTAACGCTAGGGGTCAGTGTTTCACAGGTTAAACTCTGACTCGCTGTATCCTGCCTCTCAGGTTTTGCTTGAATTCTAGAATATAAGAACTTGTCGCAAAAACAATACAAATGGTAATGGTAATGACGTCATATGACAGCGTATTGGGGCCACTGTTGGAAAAAATAAATTATTCAATTTCAAGTATAAGTATGTAAAGTTGTGCAGAAAAGTTGAAATGTTAGGTGTATTGATATTTTTTATGTGTAAACAGTCTGTCAGCCGCTGTGGAGCATGTGGAGCCATAGGTGAAGTCTCAATCTAGCATCGGCTTCTCATTTCCATAAGGAAAAATCATTAAAAATCCACCCAGTAAGATACAGACTGTGGTATGTTTGCACATACTGTATGTGGTTACACATGTACATTTCATGTGCTGGGGCAATCTTGTCCTCCGCAAACATAATCCTGTTCTAAGATGAAAATAATTCCATAATATGTCTTTATTTATCAATATTAAAAGAGTCTCTTGATCTCTTGGTTTTGCACTTAAAACAAAGAGGTGTGACTTATGTTTGACCTTTTTCTATTTGTATCTCACCAGTCTGCCACTGTTATCTTAGTTTTGCTTATCTGTCCTTTATTTGTTCATGGGTTCTTCAAAAATTTAGTTTGTAGCTTTGCATACTGATAGAGCAGTCAAGTCAAGTCAGTTTTATTCGCATAACCCAATATTACACATAAAGGGATGACATGAGATGAGAGATTCCTGCTCCTGGAACGTCAAGATATGCAACACGTGGAAGGAATCAATGACATAGAAATGAAATAATAATATAGGGACATAACATGGAAATACAAGCTGAGACCCGAATTAGTAAGAGAATCTAAAGTCCTAGTGCCCGGCAGTGCTGCGATGTGATGAAATCCTGGGAGTCATGAGACTGACGTGACCAAGGGCCCTCTGACGTGGAGCTGGTTGGATAAGCTGCGGGTCAGGACTTTGTCAGGGACGCAAGCTGTAATCGGCTCCATTTCTGGATGGAGGCGATCTATGTGTATGTGAAATGACCAAATGAAAAATAACCCCATTGGTATATCTATTGATTTATTTAGTTTTCAGTCGTGTACAGTTTCATTCAAAGTTACTTTGAGCAAAATAAAAAGCGAGACGTCTTACTCATTAAAACATAAAGCTAACACCTTCGACAAGGCCTTGAAGATTTGTAAATAAAAAACAGTTCATAGACAATCGCACTGTCAGCAAGTACACCACAGGGGGGCGACACAGAGCAGAATATTTCAACAATGCGCTGCAAATTTCAGTGAGCTCACTCAGTTTTAGTTTTACAACCTTCACTTGTCTTGCTGTATATGTTACAAGGTGTGTGTGTGTGTGTGTTCTGACCCAACCACCTGATAAATTTGTTTAGATGTAGCACTATCTTTATTTTGTATCATATTGTGTTATATTATGTTATATTCTATTTATTCTATGATTCTTTTATCATTGTTTTTGTTATTGTTGGAGTTTTGTTGTACTTTAATTTCCTTTGGGATTAATTAAGTATTTATCTATCTGTCTGTCTGTCTATCTATCTGTCTGTCTGTCCATTTCTCTCTCTCTCTCTCTATCTCTGTCTGTCCTTCTTAGCCTTTCCCAGAAACTCCTCGTCTTTCCTGCATACTCCCCAACAAAACTGTCACTCACTTCACTCCAACAGAAACCAAAACCATACTTTGTATTATTCCAGATATTATATTTAGCTTGTTCTGCTGTTCTGTGACGCTTCTTCAGTAATCAAAGCTCATCTGTGTAAACCTAGACTGTCTCAGACTTATTCAACATCCAAACAATTTTCATCTCAACATTGCAACTTAAAATCTACTTTAATGAATGAACAAGGAAAGGAATAAACTTTTACTATGCTGAAAAATAAAAGAATCAATTTAATTTAATTTGTTTGAAAAGAATTTTAGGTTCTGTATTTTAGTATTATACTTTCACTCACTCATGCTAATGTCACTAGGGGGCGTAAATCTATGTTTCACAGTCAATTTTACATAATTTAGAGAACATGATGCATGATTAGATAGAATAAAACAAGATTTTAACACAGCTAGTGACGTGATATGATTTGATTTAGTACAAATTTGCTGCCATTTGATTGTTGTCTCCATGTATTGAATTGCACTGATTTTGATTGTGTTCATACATAAAATATTTTCAAAATGCTTCCTTTAAAATTCTACATTTAATATCACATTAATCTGCTGCTACTGCTCCCAAAAAAACTAGCAATATGTGCAACATTGCAGTAGAGCAGAATGAAAAGTGCTCATTGTAGCCAAAGGACTGACAGCCTGAAAGTCAGCTATAACAATGTAACTCCATTGATCTGTACTAAACACACAATGATACAATGGTGTGAGACAAACAATAAAAAGTGCAAATTTTTGTACATTTTTGTTACATCAGGTGTGGCCATGTGAAGGCTGGCTAAGACAAACAATGAGTCAGAATCAGGACAACAATAAAGAAGGATTGGATGATTTTTTATAAAGGATCAGGATTTTTAATAAGTACTCAGACGTGGTGGGGATGGTCCGGGTGAGGGATTTTCTCTTACTGGTAGGTTGTGTTTCCATGCCACATGTTGGTGAACATGACGCCTCCTTCAGGTGAATAAGACTCACCAGTCTCCAATTTCCTGCGGAGAGACACGAGTGTTTCATGATAACAGCGTTGTGGATTCTCAGTCGTTTGTCAAACACTTGAGGCTGAGTTACATCACAAGAGTTTGGATGAACTTCTTTGTTTTAAGTGTCACTAACTGTCATGAAGTTGTTCAGTGCAGCTTGACATCTACAACACTCTGTTTATTTTATTCTTGTTTATTCTTATAGAAATACATTTGTTTCATATCCCTTCATTTTAAATTTTAGTGAGATTTTCAGTACTCTGAGTTTTTTCCTTGCTGATCCAGTGACGTCATCAAGGTGATCAACTGATTCCAATGTGGAATTAAGAAGCTGCTGAGTTTCAGCTGATGCGGCAGTTTTAAGGCTGTTTCACTTTAGTATTTATTAAATAAACAATAGTGTGTCAAGTTTAAATGTATAGCCCAATATCACATATAATGTTCAAACAACATTACAAGAGGACAAGAAAAACTCCCTAAAATCTTTGAATAATAGGGGAAATATGATATATTTCACTTACATTTTTTTGTTGCCGTAGTACAACACCACACCAACAACACTTCCAACAACTAGCACCAAGGCAAGTGTTATTCCAGTGATGCCACCAACTCCCAGCTGGTTTCTCTCAGGACCTCCAGCCGGTTTCTCTGGAACTGTAGGAATTACTGGGATAACAGGATTGACTGTAACTTGAAGTATTATCCATGTTGTAAACAGGATTTGGAGCTCATCTATTCTCATCACATATGTCCACGGATATCTATAAATTCTTCATTTACATCATATCAGAGCAAAACCTTTTTTTACAGCCAACTGGCAACTCCAACGGGAGAACTAACACAGGTCCAATGATCAATAAATGTATCACCAATATACAATGTCAAATCATTTAGACTTTACTAACTTAGTGCCACACATTCAGCACTGCATCAGAGATGACATATCTGCTCACCGTGTACTTTCAATGCGCTGTGCCCACGCTCAAAGTGTCCTTGTCCGTGCTGCATCAATCCTCCAGCTGGCTCAATCTCAATGTAGTATTCTCCAGTGTCGTTAAGAGTCAAATTCCTGAGCTCCAAGGATCCTGGAGGATCCACGAGGCTGATCCTTCCTTCATACTGCGACTGAATGATGCTTGATGTAGTTGAGGTCATTAGTAGAACCCTATCACCATCCACATTAATAAAACCCCAGTCCATCACTCCTAAAGATATTCCTAATGGTATATTTGTCCTAAATGTAACTTTCCCTCCAACACTTCCATGTAGAACATCATCTTGTAGCAGACCAACTCCACTGGATGAACCTGGAGGAGACAGGAAAGGGACATGTCGCTCGTCAGTTATCCTCAACAAGGAAACCAAACCAGGAACTTTCACAACCAAAGCGAAGCAACAAAGTGGTTCATACTGTATGTCAACAGTCACATGGTTTTTGAGAACAATGAATTACACACATTTAAATTGATATTGATTTAATGAAATGTATTTGATTTAATATTGATTTCATTGTATTTATTTAATGCTCCTATGCTGCCTGAGTTCTGATCTCTCTGAACTGTGCATTAATGTAAATAAATCCTTCAGTGTTGTCAAATGAGATTCAAGAGACAATAAATTAAACAGTTTTATTTTTATCAGCATGATTACCATTAATCATCGGCTCACCTCGACTCCTAATAAACTGATGAGCAACGCTTGTTTTGAAGGCAAAATAAAAATAAAAGTCTCCTTTGAAAATGAAAGTTGTTACCTGTGAGAGTGAGAGTGAGAAAGAGAAGACAGAGAGAAGCCATGGGTCACTCGGAAAGTCCTAAGGAGGAGAGCGATCCTTCAGTAGCTGTAATGGCAGCGTGTGTGTGCGTGATATTCAGGTAAATGCAGAAAATGTGCCTGCGTGTGACCAATGTGTCTGATCAACTGAACGACGGAGGCAGGATTTACACGGCAAGAATCCACAGATAAGCACATGGGAGAAATCTGGGATTAATTTGATACAAAAGAGGAGGACCTGTTCCTGCACACTGGACAACAACAAACCTTTGCTACTTTCCTCCTTAGCCAAGGGATAAATTCTCTCTTTTGAATCAGTCAAGACGTGATTCTTTGTTTAGTCCAAGATCTTCAAGGTCGGGGTTCAGATGAAAAAAAACTCATCTCAAAACCAACAAGAGGTCAGACAGTGAATAAGAGTAAACTCACTCACCAACAAATCCAAATGACCACTGATATTGTTTACATGTTGAATTTGTTGCCTTTGTCAACGAAGGAAAAATTGTGAGATGAGTCCTTTGTCTATTTGTCCCATTACTCCACAGCTCATGTGGACTAACTCTCATGAACATTTATATTTCAGCTGTACTTTCTAATATTTACACACTGGCTTACCTTTGTCAACATATTATTCAGAACCAAGTGGTCTTATTTATTTAGAGGGATGTTGTGTATCTCTCTCTGTTTCTAGTTGGTCTACGTGTTTGTCGTCAGTTAACAGAGCGTTCTGAGTGGTTGCTACTGTTTTCTGTGTGGTTGTCAGAGTGTTTAGGGTAGTTGTTGTGGTGTTCAGGGCAGTTGCTGTGGTGTTTGATGTGGTTCATTCATTGGGTGGTTGCTATGGTGCTGTGCATGGTTTGTCTGCGATTTCTTTCCTCTTCCTGTAACAAGGCAGAACTCTTTAACTCTCTGGAGGCTAAGATTCTTTTTTATTTATTTCACTTTTTTAACAAATCACCAGAAAAGCTGCACTGCAAAATTTCCTTTCCGAGACGAAAAACATTTATATTAAACGTGACGCTGAAGCAAAAGTCTGCCCTTTTTATATATTTAGCATGGAGGCACTAGACATTTGACTACACGCTGTACAGGCATAACTGCGTACGTGACAAATCAAGTTTTGAATCTTGAAGATGTTCATAGTCGTCTAATCCAATCTTGGTTTATTTATTGCTATAACCGTAAAACAATGTTAAAGTGGAAATCATTTTGTAAACTATGACCAGTTTCTCATGGCCTCCTGAGAGAGTGACAGCAAACATCACTTATAATTAAATTTATAAGGTTATGGTTTACGAGGGCCTTGAGTGTTGTATAACATTTAATAATGATGTTATTTGTATTTATGACTGTAAATGACATCTGTGAATGTCAATTTTAAACTGTAAGTCAGCGGGCGGTGGTCCAAATTGGGGCCTCATCAGAGTAGTTTATTTAATTGTTGTGTCTTTTTCATATGTGTAGTTGTCAGTCAACGTCATAATATTAATCATCACTTATCTAATTATGTTTCACAAGCTGTGACAGATTCATTATGAATGGGTATTTGAACATTCAGATCAACAGTGAGGTTGATTAGTGGCCTGGCCTCATTTTTATCATAACAACTCCTCTATAGCACCGCTACAAGAGACTAATTTGCTGGAATTGTTTCAGGAAATAGTGGAAAATCCAGGATTTTGTTCTCTACAATTGACCAACTATTAAATCCTGCGCTAACCTCAGATCTCCACTGCCAAGCTGGTCCTGAAAAATGTGAGGAATTTGGAGGGTTCTTTAATAACAAAACCACAACAGCTGCCATTATTACAGAAAGACAAGATAAAATGTATTCAGTTTACTTGAATATCTTCCAGTGAACTCCATCAAATAGTAAATACAGGCAAATCCTCCACATGCTGCGTGGACCAGGGCCAACAAGATTTTTGAACAGTGTCTCAGATCACATTCCAACAATCATAAACATATCTCTTAAGTCTTGAATTTCCTTAAAAAAACGCAGTTGTGCCTCCATGACAGATCTTCATCTAACCAGGCCTTTTCAAGCAATGTTCTTGGATATGTGGTCTTCTTACAAATCACAGCCTTATATTAATAATGGAAGTCCCACAATCATGACATCTCATTTGGTGTGCCACGAGGGAGACAATAATAAGATAATAATAATGATAACAATTTACATTTGTAAGCGCCTTTCATGATGTTCAAGGTCAATACAAGATAATTTAGATAATCAAAAAATAATAAACATGACAGCTTCAACATTATTATAGGAGACGACTTCAATAATGTCATGACATCAACTCTAGATCCAGCAATAAGGGTGTCCCGTAACATTAAAACAATCCATGGATTATAGTCTTGGTGATACCTGACCGATGCCCCCCACCCGACATTCAAGAGAATATTACTCTTAGGTGGCACACCATTCTTTCTCCTGAATAGATTTCTGATTGAAATATCCATCCACACCACCTACAGATTACAATATGCAGCTACAGATTACAATATACAGCTACAGTGATCCTCAGATTCACACACTGCCCACCGACCACCTTAAATATGTTAAATTTACGGTAAATCGTCTCAAAGAAACAACCAAAAGGCCTTGTGTATATATTTAGTTTCACCATTTGCACATTTTTCTGATATGAGGCAACTTTTACATAGTCCATTAGATTACATCTGAATTACTCCACTAATCCCAGTGGCCTGATCTTTCTAATCCATTTACATGTACTGTTGAAACACTTGCTGCAATCAAACATGCTTTGGTTTGTTAACCGTCTAACCTTTGCGTCCAACCAGTAAGACTCTTTTCAAACAGTACTGCATTGTCACCATTACTGTGCGTATGTCTGAGAACAAATAATGCAGTCAAGAGTACGTTTGAGATACACAACCACGTGATGGCTCCTCATGGTGATTAATGGTATTTGTTTTCCAGGATTAGTCTGGACGTGTGGCCAGAGTGCAAGCAACGAGGCAACGAGGGGACGAGGGGACCGTGAATAAGATTGATCAAAGGAGTTTTTTCTCTACCCACCTGCAAGGCAACTATTCATCCGCTATCTTCCCAGGATGAAGCTGAAGGAAGACTTTAACCCCGTACTCTTCCTCCTCTTCCACCTGATGGTGTGGATGTACACCTTCATCACCTTCCTGCCTACCTTCCTCCTCAGCTGGCTCAGTGGAGATGACATTCTCTCCTCTGGCTCCGAGGAGGAGCGAGCCCAGAGAGTGAAGGCCCTTTCTGTTCACGGGTGTCCTGAGGGCCCCTACAGAGCGGTGAGTGCCACGAAGAGGCTCGTGACGTCACTGCACCCAGGAGTGGACACCTTGGATAAGATTTTCCAATGTGCGGTGCAGAGGTTCCCCCACAGAGACTGCCTGGGGACAAGGGAGGTGATCAGCGAGGAGGACGTACGGCAGAGCGACGGGAAGGTGTTTAAGAAGGTACAGAGTCAAAGAGGGTCACGTATGACAATAGGGGAGGAAGCATCGATAAAGAGAGAGACAGTGATGTAAGGACTGATTCAAACACTCTACAGAACACCTTAAATATGTTGCCTCATCATGTACTGTAAGCCTTCTGAAACAGAAGAGACAATCCTTGTGCACATATTTGGGCTGGTGTATTGTGTTTGCACAGTAAAGACGTATTCAAATTTATCAGTTGGAATGAAGGGAGTGACAGTTTGGTTAGGGAGTAGACGAGAAGGAAAGACGAGAAGTTTCTGGGAAAGGCTAAGAAGGACAGAGATCGATAGATGGATAGATGGATGGATGGATGGATGGATGGATGGATAGATAGATAGATAGATGATAGATAGATAGATAGATAGATAGATAGATAGATAGATAGACAGACAGATAAATAGATAGGTAGATAAATAAATAGACAGACAGACAGACAGATAAATAGATAGACAGACAGACAGATAAATAGATAGGTAGATAAATAAATAGACAGACAGACAGACAGAGAGATAGAACAGACAGACAGACAGACAGACAGACAGACAGATAGATAGATAGATAGATAGATAGATAGATAGATAGATAGATAGATAGATAGATAGATAGATAGCTAGGATAAGTCACCCAGTAACAAAACACCAACAACAAAATTAATGATAAAAGAAATGAGCCGACATGTACATATTTCATTAGATTACATATGAATTACTCCACTAATCATAGCGTTCTGATCCTTCTAATCCATTTAGTTTGCTGGAGTCAGACATTTGAGTTTAAACTTTGCTTCCAAGTAAGACTCTGCTGTTCTTATAATTGACCACTAGAGGCCAGTATAACAACATTTTTTGAGGTAGTTTGTTCAGTCACTGCCTCCACCTCTCTACCTCCCCCTGCAGGTGGTCCTGGGTGAGTACCGCTGGCTGTCTTATAAGGATACCATTTTAATGGCCTCCCGGTTTGGCAGTGGTCTTGCATCGCTAGGCCAGCAACCAAAAAGCAACATCGCCATCTACTGTGAGACCCGAGCTGAGTGGATCATAGCTGCCCAGGCCTGCTTCATGTATAACTTTCCCTGTGAGTCAAAGATTTGTCCTCCTATGATTCATCTTTACAGCTGGCGAATGAAATGTACGAAAGCATCTTTGGCCTCATGAAATAGGATCAAATACAGCATCTAAACACATCCATGACACATATACAGACACGCACACGGTCTACATTCATCACATCTATTCCACGTTGGTTCAGTCACAGAAACGTTCATCTCTTTGTCACGTCATTCTGTAGCTGTAAGTTTGGGTTCTACTGTTCCACTCTCCCCTAGAAGGCAGGGTTCAGATGGGTTGTTCCCACTGAGCATCTTCCAAATGTGTCTGATTTATGGCCCCACGTGGATGTTTGCATGTCCGTATACGTGCGTGTTGGTTGTTGCACTAAACTGAAGAACAAGGTCAAATTGCCCTTTCTGCTCTGTTGTTACACAAGCGTCTCGTTTATTTTTCCATCCTTCTCTTCACACCCAACCATTCCTTTTGAGACATGTCCACTGTGTCCCCATGTTTTCAGGGTTGCTTTTAAACTGAAAATACTTGACTAGTGCAGCTGTTACGCTAAAAAACAAGCTCAACACCATTATATGATTTATTTAAAGACTTTACAGGCAGCGCTGGAGCTAATTGCTAAATCTGGTTAATATAGTGAAGAACTTTAATACATTTTATGGACATTACAAAGTACATAACCAATGTGTGTAAAATTTGACTGGAGTCCTTAGGGGCACTCATAAAAGACCTTTGCGAGTTTGATCAACCTGTGAAAAAAATACTTTTATTCTATTAATGTTCCGGTCAGAATAGAAAGAAACTACAAAATTAAACATATTAAACATAACATTTTTCAGCAGCTATGACTGTAAGTCATAATTTGTTACTATTTGTAATGAACATATTTTATTGCAGAAGATCCTGCTCGTATTAATAGTCTATTATGAGAATAGATGAACTGTGAGTGTGGAAGTATATCATATAGAATAATATAGAACCAGTATAGGATAGCATATTTATATAGAAAGAATGCCACGTAAAATATTGCAAATTATTAAATAAGTCATTAAAATCACAGATCTTCCCCTGCTGATTATCAAAATTGAACGAGCTCTTTCCTAACCCCACCAAATTTTGTTTGCCAATATCGTTTTGAGTGCTGTTGCCTTGCAGCAAGAGGGGGGGGGGTTCAAGTCCTGGGCTGACCCTGGTCCTTTCATGTTCTCCACGTATCTGAGTATTCTGGTTTTCTTCCACCCCCAAAGACTTGCAGCTTAAGGGAAGTGGAGTATCTAAATTGGCCATAGGTGTGAATGGGAGTGTGACTGAGTTATCTGTCTGCATGTGTCGGCCCTGTGACAGACTGGCGACCTGTTCAGAGTTCACGCTGTCTTAAACTTTCAGTCATGTTCCACTTTCAGCCTATAGGAAGCAGTGATTCAGTGCTGATTCACTCTTTAATATATTCTTTAATATACCAAACAGTCTTCTATATTGTGAGCTTCCGCTGCTCCACACCCTGTTCCTGAAGTCTACTTCATGTCCTCTGTTTGTTCCATTAAGATGTCATGTTTTGAACAAACAGTGCGCTGCAGTAAATGTCTCTTTCTTTCTCCCAATGACAAACACAGAGTGATAGTTGAAAGCCCGGAGCAGTGGAATATCACACAGAGTGAGCGATGGAAAGGAGTGAAAGGTTAAAGAGTGCGAGAGGAAGGGACGGAGGGGAGGAAAGAGAGAAAAGTGAGGGCTGATGGCGTCAGAGGAGGGGTGAGAGAGTCTACGTGAGCATCTGATGTTGACAGAAGCATTAGGGAGTCAGCCAAAGTCCTTTGGTGAACATTTGGTGTGTGTGTGTGTGTCACTCTGCTGTCAGATAATATGTGTGTTACACTGTAGTAAACACTGATTAATTTGCAGAGGAAACTGACCTCTATGACATCATATGAAGTGTTTCCTGATGGTGCAAGACTACATGTTTCCAAACTAAAGACACTCGGAGAAGTTACGGGGTTAAATGTCAGGCCGAGCCAGTGTTTGGATCTCACGGCTTGAGGTGTCATGCCCCTC